>CM008335.1:2370877-2381150 GCA_002525835.2 Ipomoea batatas | reverse complement strand
TGGATATATTGTTATAATGATATAATAAAAATTAACTTACAAATTTCTTTGAGAATATGTTGTTGTTTGAGGAATTGTCTTATGATTGTGGCTTGCTTGGCAAAGAATATGATGTTATAGTTAACCAATTAATTGATGAGCAACAACATGTTTATGACACTATTATTTTTTATGTTGCGAATCATTCTGGTGAGTTGTTCGTCGGATAGGTTATGGAGGTACTAGGAAAACATTTGTTTGAAAACATTGTTTGCTGCTTTACGTTCTAAAGGTAAGATTGTTCTAAATGTTGCATCAAGTGGTATTGCTTCTCTGCTTAGGGCATCCACAGGACCACAACAACACATATTGAAGGGGATAATGTCAGCAAATTAGCCATGTAGGCAGAGAGAGGAGAGGAGAGAGAAAGGGAGGATCCCTCCTGCAAATGAAGATATTGCTACAGTATAATCTGACAGTTTTTTTAATATACTTTGCTGACAGCAGCCGCCCAGCAGGCGCGTGCACTGCACGCGCACGCCTGACAACTTCAGTTTTATTTATTTATTTTTAATTTGATTTGTTTTAATTTTTTTCCCCACTTATTTTCTCTTTCCTAAACACACTTACAAAAACTCCTAAAAAACCGCAAAAAAACTCCATTGATAAGGATGCTCTTATATCAGGTGGAAGTACTACACATTCAAGATTTGTCATTCTAATAAATCTTATTAAAGATTCGACCTGTAACATATCCAGGGTAGTGATTTTGCTGAGCTGATAATAAAGTATAGTTTGATAATTTGGGATGAGACACCTATGATGTATAAACATTGCTTTGAAGCTTTGGATAAAACTATGAGAAATTTGTTAAGGTTTAGTAACCCATTAAGTTGAACTATGACATTTGGAGGAAAAACAATGGTCTTTGGTAGGGACTTTAGACAAATACTACATGTCATACTGAAAGGTAAAATACAAGATATTGTTAGTACAAGCATTAACTCTTCTTATTTGTGGAATAATTGTAAACTATTGAGGTTGAAAAGAATTTAAGGTTACAAACAGTGGATTCTGTAGAAAATTTAGAAGAATTAAAATATTTTGCCTCTCGGATTGCATATGTAGGTGATGGAGAGCTTGGTGGACCAAATGATGGCTATGTAGAGATTCAAATTCCACACCATAATATATTGAAACAAAAAGGTGATCCAATATGAGCAATTGTTGATAGTACATTTCCTATTTTTCAGTTTGAGAATTTTTATAGTGACTACTTAATTGGTCGTGCTATTTTGACACTGACTCTTGAAGTTGATGAAATTAATGAGTACATGAATAGTATGAATACATATTATGGAAGAACACATTTTAGTTGTGATACTGCTTATATGATTGATTATAGTACAGAAATTGTTGTTGCGCTACACACTTGAAANTAATTAAAGTTAAATTATTTCTCATTTTTCCATATTTATTTTTGTAATAATATAATTACTTAAGTTATATTAAATATAGATATTTTTAAGATAATTGTAAACAAACAAGTCATATATTATTCAATTAATTGAGTGATAATTTTGCACTAATCTTATAATCAAATTAATGTACATGTTTAATATTATATTTTTTTAAAATAATTTTATCTTTAATTTTATTATCTAAATAAATAATACAAAAATTTATCCGTGAATCGGACGGGTAATTGAACAATTATTTGCTCTAGCTAATTCAAGCAAAGAAAATATCAAAAAACATAATCGATCCAACTAATTTCATCAATTGCGCTATATAATATTCGATGTTATAATTTATATAATTGTATATCGATACAAATATTCTTAAAATATTATAACAAATTTATTCTGTGCAACGCACGGGCGAAAATACTAGTTAAGTATTAAAGTTAAATATGAGACTTGACCAATGAAATTTATACATGCACTTAACAATTCCTATTTTTATTCTTATACATTTTATTTTTTTCAAGTGGAGTTTATTTTTCTCTTTTCTTTTTGTACAAATAAAATTAATGTATAAAAAAGTATATCATTAAAAATCTATAATTAAGATCTTTGAAATGACATCCATGTTAACATTTTTTTTTAAAAATAAATCTATAGGTACATAAAATCATTACTTTATTGTAATATTTATATACATTAAGCTTTTCTTTTTATTAACATATAGAAATAACATTATAAATCTACTATAAAATGAATAAAAATACATATGATGTACATTTAGTCTAGCATTTTTAGACTTTACAACTTATGTTTATAAACATATAGAATAAATATATTAGAATAAATTTTCACTTTTGGTCCACTGACTATTATACATGAATCACATTTGGTCATTGACTATTAAAATTTTCTAATTAGGTGCATGACTATATAAATTGTATCACATTTGGTCTTGTAATTCAATTTTTCGGCCAACTATTGCAGAAAGTGCTCATTTCGAGAGGAGCACTTCCGGCAATAGTTGGCTAGAAAATTGAACGACAGGACCAAATATGATAAAAATTACATAGTCATGCACCTAATTAAAAAATTTTATAGTCAAAGACCAAATGTGATTCATGTATAATACTATCAAAACAAATTAATTGACTTATTTGTGAATTGAGTTAATATATTTATTTTTAAATAATGTAGAAGTCATTGGTTGCTTTTGGTCATTTGCATGAAATCAAAAGTGGTCTATGTATTAGACCCACTGCCATGTAATTTATTTATTGAGATTAAGGTCCCATTGAGTGTGTAAGTAACTCCTAATAATATTTATTTATTTATTATTATTAACTATTATTATTCTTTTGAATTCACCTTATGAGAGTATATTATAGGGCATTTCGGTTAACAACAAATTTGAAAGGACAAAGAGCTAAAAATTGGTTAAAATGGAGGGAAATTAAGGTATATATCAAAATTGTTTTATATATTTTATAAGGTTATTAGTAATGTTTTATTGTTTAACTTTCTAATATATATACATAAAAATTTATAATTTGTAGTGTCCTACACAACCTGGTAGTGTGGAGTGCGGATATTATGTCTTGCGATTTATGTTTGAGATATGCACTCAATACTATGAGTTTGAAGATTTAGAATCGGTAAGTAAAATTTAATAAAACTAAAGAGTTTTAAATTATATTTTATTAATGTTAAAACTAATAATTTGATAATTTTTAAATTTTTGTAGGCATTTGCGGGGTTAAAGCCCTACACGGAGAATCAAATCAATGAAATTCGTGAAATTTGGGCTAAATATTTTTGTGAAGAATGCTTATGATGTTTTGTGTAGGTAAAGTATTAATTTAGTAGTGTTTACTTAAGATGTTTTATGAAATTGTAATGATGTATGTGTTGGAACTTAGTTTTTTATTAATTTAGTAGTGTTTACTTTGATTGAATAAAGTATTTTGAAAACTTTGAAGATTTGAAGTGTTGGTAACTTAGCTTTAATTTGAATTGTTGAGAAATATTTAGAATTGAAGTGTTATTTATTGTTGAAGTTTTGAAAACTTTGAAGTAGCTTTGAGATTTGAGATTTGTGAACTTGTTGGATAGATGTTGAATAGATTATTGTTTTGAGAATTTATTAGATTTGAGATTTGTGAAGTTGGTGTGTTTTGATGTGTATGTGTTGAAAACTGGACATGAATTGTAAATGCTACAGAAAATTATTTGGGGTGCACAGCAAAATAAATAGCATATTAAAAAAAAATAATGTCAGCTGCAGTTCCGGACGCAGCTGGTGACTATCTGCGTCGGGGGCAACTCCGGAAGCAGATAGTCCATGGGCATCTGCGTCCATGGCATATGCGTCTGAAGTACTCCGGACGCAGATAGCCCTAAACCCCGGACACAGATGCTTTGTACTAGTGATTTAAAATATTCAAAATTGAATTATGTCTAACAATCCATTCCAACATAAAAATAAGAAAACCAAAATGAACAAATTCCCTAATCATCCCCAACATTTATTAACAAATGCTTCACATGAATAGTCTAGCTTAGGGGTGTAAATGAGCCGAGCGGCTCGCGAGTCGCTCGGTCAAAGCTCGGCTCGAGCTCGGTCAAATTCGAGTTCGAGCCGAGCTCGAGCGGCTCGTTTAATAATCGAGCCGAACTCGAGCTCTAATGTCTTAGGCTCGTGGCTCGACGAGCCGCTCGCGAGTGATATATATATATACACACACACACACACATATATAATATTATTGTTTATGTTTAATTGAAACATGAATTTAAAATCAAACAGGTTAAATTCGAGTTCAAAATCGGACTCGAACTCGAGCTCAAGCATCAATTTAAAATTACCGAGCTCGAACTCGAGCATCAATTTTCAAGCTCGATCGAGCTCGAGCTCAAACTCGAGCCGAGCCTTCCTTAACGAGCTCAAGCTCAAGCCACCCTAGATTCGAAATCGGCTCGGCTCGTTTACACCCCTAGTGACTCTAGCCTTCACTTCTTCCTCTCTTTGTAATGCTTCACATGACGTCCTTTCTTGCCTTTTTGGTAATGCATGAACAGTCATTTATTTTAGAAATAATGCTTAAATAGGCCATCGAACTACATGTGAAAATGTAATTGAGTTACTCAACTCAAAAAAAAAAACAAAAATTATAGTTTGGTATCTGAACCGTCCAAAATTATACAATTCGACTAAAATTGACATGTTTCTGGTTGTTGTTGGTGTTGCAATCATTTTATTAAAAATTATTTTTAAAATGTATTTTAATAATTTTAAATAAAATAGAATTTAAAAAAAAATAAAAATAAAAAAACCAAAAAACCCACCCCACCCCTTCTTCTCCCGCCGAAGACAAGACACTCTTCATCTCCAGATTTCTTCGTCTTTGGCATGGCGACTCTTCGTCTCTAAATGCAGACTGCTAAGATAAATCAGGGGAATATTGCATTGAAGAGGGTTGTTGAATCCATTGCAAATGGTGATTGCACATATTTATGCAGAACTTGCATTGAAAATATTCTTAGAATTTCATCAATGTTGTTTATGTTTCACAATAAGGTTTCCTTTACAAACAAGGACACAGATATTGCTGCCCACCCCAACAGAAATCGGGAAAGAAATATTAATATAAAACGCTTGAAAAAGAAGAGCAAAATGGAACATTTGTTGGCTGCAAATTCAACAAATATCATATCATTTACATTTGTTGTTTCATATCATATGCTTTTCATACAGGGTAACTAAATAGGTCGGGGATCATTATATTCCTAAGAAGATGACAAATTTTTTTTTTTTGTAGTACTACGTGGGACGGTGGGAGTGTAAACCAAATGCTACTAGACCAAAAAGTTTTTGGCATGTCTAACCAATTATTAACTCACATATTGCATTTTCGATTATAATTCTAATATTAAAGTCTTAATAGAACTCTAACCCACAAATCCTTATAGAATTCTAATAAAGTTGTAAACAATTATTTTAGTGACAATTATAATCAATCTCGACTATATTATCTTGCATTTGTAAACTTAGAATTATCATTTAAATAAGCAAATTCAACATTCAATTACCTATGCATGAGCATCTCCCACATAATATTGCATTTATATACTTTGAAGTACTTATTTAAAAATAAACATTGGACATTATCATATTCACGCAATGAGCATGAAAAACTAATATTTAAATAAATGTTGTTACGCTGTTCTTGTTCTTGTTGTTATTATTATTATTATGATATTTTGTGTTATATGAAAAAATTCTAAAGTAATGATCCACACCCCTGTTAATCGTACTCATATAATTATGCATTTGATACTTTATTACCCAAAGTATAATTAGAAATCATTATCAATAATAATTACAAATGTATGATATATATATAATAATATGGTACAGTTAATTATAATGTTGACTAACACTGTAAATTTTCTCTACTACTATACGGCCGCCCAAACTCGAGTTTTCTGGCTCCGCCCCTGGACCAAATATTCCATGTTAACTTCTGAACATAGCATCTAGTATTGGGCGTCGGCCGGGTTGGCCGAGTTTACCCCAGCTCGATTTGAAACTGTAACTTACCCTGGTTAAATGGTTAATATCAACTTATTTATCACCGTTTTAAATAAGATATGGTAACTAAATAGCCAAAGGGTTAAACGTGTTTGAACATTTAAAATATTTTGATTGATAGTCAGCCGCCTTCCACTATAAATGTCACATTTCTGGTGTTTTAGATAAAAATGAGCTTACAAGACATGCAGGAAGCCTTCAATCACCTAACTCCTGCCCTTTAGTCTAACTTCATTTACTTGACTTGTACTCTTTATTCACATTTGTACAAAAGTAGATGGTAGCTAGGCATGGTCCCAAATGGAATTGGTAGAGTAGTTAATTAATAAAGTGCGACGTGACAGAATAGTTGTTTGGATTGCTGCAGGCCAGGTTTGTGATTCAATTCCTATGGCATATCGATGAAGACAAGATTGGTTTAATTTGAGTTTCTCTTTCTTGTTGAATTGGAAGCACTATCTAAATAAGTTATACTAGCTAGCTAGCTGTTTGATGATGATGATGATGATGATGATGATGATGAGCCCTGCAAATTTATGGTGATCACCACTTCCTCTTCTCTGCTGCGATGACAATCGGATCTACACAACAATCCGTTCGTTGTCCCATGTTCCTCGTCGTTGGTACGAGGATGATGTCGTGTGTCGGGAATGGATGGCGGCGGAGGAGAAGGCATGGGCGGCGGGTGGTTAGTAGTGATATTGGGCGCCGTCGTCGTGACGGGGCTTCTGCACATTGGGCAAGTGGAGTTTGAACGCAGCCAGTGGGTTATACACTGAGTGTGAAATATGTGCGTGCATGCTGGAAGCTGCTGCAACTGCTCTTTCTCCTCGAATTCTCCCAAGCAAATGCAACAACAACACCTGCAAATCCATTTCCCCCGGCCCGTTAATAATTTTGCTATTTTCTTACCCTGTGAAATTCCCTTAGCTCAATGAGCTAGATAATGGAAGGATAAATCACGAAGACTTTAATGATTCATTAGGTGGGTGGACCAATATTTGGTGCCACAAAGAGCCCACACATCGAGTGTAATATTTCTAAAACACAATTTGTGTCTTTTCTTACAATCTACCACCCAATAATTAATTAGGCTGCATGTGCCGGCTAATTTTGCTATTTTCTTGCCCAGAACATGTGATATACCCTTGCTGCCAGATAGTGGAAGCGTAAATCACGGAGACTCAATGGTCCACTAGGTGGAGGACCAATATTTGGTGCCACAAAGAGCCCACCACATCGGGTGTAATTTTCGGTACCATTTGAGGCTTTTCCTACAATCTACCACCCAAGAACTAACTGGGTTGTCCGTACAGACTAATTTTGCTATTTTCTTGCCCAGAACAAGTAAAATTGCCTTGCTCAATGAGCTAGATGGTGGAATGGTAAATCACGGAAACTCAATGATCTATTAAGTTGGATGACCAATGTTTGGTGCCACAAAGAGTCCACCACATTGAGTATAATTTCTGACACCATTTGTGTCTTTTCTTACAATCTACCACCCAAGAATCAATTAGGCTGCCCGTGCAGGCTAATTTTGCTATTTTCTTGATTATGCAGTAAGTTTAGCAGCAATTAAGGTAAGTGTTTGATCTTACTGCGATTCCTTCATGGCAGGATCTTCACCAAACACTATTACTGGAAGCCTCACCTTCTGGATCACCCCTTTTAAACCTCCTTCACTCTGCAAAAGTGGAACACAACATACATATTGCATCTGTCAGATTCAAGCGTTTACCACTACTTACACCAAAATTTATGACTAGTAATGAAAGGGTAACTTTATTTTCTTATATTTGGTTAGCAACCAGGCCAGCACTACATTCCAATAATAGAATGCTGGGCTCGACTCTTCAATCCCCCTCCAACAATATTTTTAACTATAGTACTAGGCAAGAAATATGATATTGAAGAAGAAGAACAAGAAATTACCATGGGAGTGTGCAGAGAAGGATGACTAGTTGATCTTGTTGGGAGAGTGGGTGGTGAAGGGGAGGAGGCATTGGAAATCCTTCTCTTCAGATAGAACAAGTAAAACAAGAGAAACAGTATAATGGAGAACAGTATAGGGATTGAGAAAATGAAAGCTTGGTAGAGTTTGAGTTGAAGTGTTTGAGGGTACAAGTGAGGTGGGCTAGCAGTGGTTTCAGGCATCCCCATGAGACTAGGTAAAGATCAGAAGAGCAGAAAACAGATGTTTTAGTTGAGAAAAGTAGAGAGCTTGTGCAGTGCAGAAAAGGGCAGGTGAGGATTGTGCAGAGAGATGATGAAGAACATGGTGGGTAATATAGGGGGAGAGGAAGGGGAGAAAAAAAAAAAAGGGTTTTGTTGTGTTGTTTTAGGAATCAAGATTTTGATGAAATTTAGGAAGACATGATCATTGAGAAAAATAATAATCATGTGTAGAAGACTGCTGGAAATGGTAGTAGTGCTTTTGAGATCCAACAAAGTGATCAACCCTTTCATAGTTTCCCACTATAGCCACCCCCACCCTCTTTTGCTGTCACTCCCACTTCATTTTTTAAGAATAATAAGTGGCAATCATCCACTTTTAGGCTTTATCTTTTAAACAAATTATTGGGCTCCAGCTGGGAGAGCCGAGTCCAACATCTTATCATCCCAACGTGACCCTGACTGCTAATTAAGCAAGTATATAAGAAAATAAAATTGCATCTTCGATACTACCTATAGTTTTTAATATAATGGTAAGACAATTGGTATCAGAACATGTCTACTTAAAAGCATGTTATGCAGTTGAATCCCATTGAAAACATGGCTGGCAGATGGCACCCTGCGATTCTAAACAAAACAGAATTATTAACTCTCTATATTTAAATTACTTGACCAACTGAGTTATCTCTTGAGATATTTTAGATTTTATTTCTCATCATAGATGAAAGCCTAACTCACCTTCAGTCAATTCATATACAACATCTACTTGGCTTTGCAGCTCCTTTATTTGGCCATTAACTACCATAAAACTCTTTTCCAATTAGTGTAGAGACTGCTAGAAATGAGCTGAGAGTGCTTTTTGAGATCAAAAAAGTGATCTGATCAACCATTTCATGATTAGTTGTTGCAGTGATGGGACAAGCTCATAGCTTCCCACTATAGCTCCAACCCCACACCCTTAACTTAATTACACTCCATTATTTTACTAAGCATAGCTGCCAAATCTTAACAATTATCTTCCTAACACTTACTAAAGTAATATATTTTTTTTCCTACCATCTTTGAATTTTAGAGTCACTTTTTCTTACCTTTTACTATTATCATTTTTTTTTTTTTTTTTGGAAATTTTACTATTATCATTTATACACCAAATATTAAAGAAAAAAAAAACAATTTCAAAACAGTTATTAGTTGCTAAGACTGTTAACAATACTTGCTATCACCTTTAAAAAAAAAAAAAAAATCTTCTATATAAGTATGTAACTATGAACTCTTTCAATAGAAAAACTTCTTCATCATGTATGTTTTCCTTTTTCTAATAGTATAAAATTATTAAGACTAATGAATTTAAGTTTATCAAGAATATAGAAAAAAAGTTATTTATATTCTTGAAAAATGACTCTTTTTGTCCTCCAATTATAAGAACCTCTATTTTTAGTCCCCCAATCATTAATTTCGTGGCTTTTTCTCTCTCCAAGTGGTAATTAATTACAGCCTAAAAACTTAATCTTTCAAGGCTAAACTTGTAAATTTACCTTAGTTTTTTCATCCTCTCATATATTTAATTTCCCATCTTTTCCTTCTCTCCACATCAAGAAAAAATTATGCATTCAAGTTATTTTGTTGAAGTTATAGATTTTGAAAAAAAAATATTAGGAGTTTTGTCTCCGTAACCCATCTATTGGATGAAAGAGACAACTAATAAAGTGAATTTACAAGTTTAATTAGTCCCAAGAAATCAGGTTTTGAGATTGAAATTAGCAATCTCTAGTGGCTCCATTGTGAAGTGGGAAAAAAAAGTTACTACGCTTATAACCGGAGGACCAAAACTCAAAACGTCTATAATTGAAAAACTAAGTTCACTATACCCAAATACTTAGAAGACGAAAAGCGTCATTTCCCATTTGAAAATGTGTTAGTGAGATAAAAAAAAATAAAAAATAAAAAAATAAAAAATAAAAAACTCAAGTGAGAGGAGTTTGAATCATGTCAGCCAACATACATTAGTTCAAATCTATGACTAAGACTCGACAGTAATATATATATATATATATATATATATATA
>CM008335.1:2326343-2336667 GCA_002525835.2 Ipomoea batatas | reverse complement strand
GGTGTGTACCGTGCCAACGTGATCCTCCCAGCATCAGCTTTTAGCGAGAAAGAAGGAACGTATGTAAATACAGAAGGATGTGCTCAAACCACAGTACCAGCAGTGCCCACAGTCGGTGATGCTAGGGATGATTGGAAGATAGTTAGAGCGTTATCTGAGGTTGCAGGTGTCCCGCTGCCTTATGATTCCCTTGGGGCAATCCGCTCTCGGATGAGGACTGTTGCACCAAATCTGTTGGAGATAGACGAGAGACAACCAGCAACATTCTCGACCCTTTTGAAGCCCGAATGCAAGCAAACCATAAGTCCCGCCCCATTTAAACCCGTCGTCGACAACTTCTACATGACAGACTCGATAACCAGAGCATCAAAGATCATGGCACAATGCAGCGCGACATTGCTGAAGAAGTGAGTGGTGATTTTAGACCCTGTAATAAGAGTCTCCATCCACTTTTTTGTCTTTTTTTTTTTTTTTGTTCAATTGAATTGTGATGGATTCTTTACTGAGGACAAAGGACTGGAAAAGCAGCAAACCTGAAAACCTTAGTGCCATACATAAAATTATCATAAATGGCAATGTAATTTTGGTTTGCTGTTTGTACCTTTTTTCTGTAATTTTCCTTAACAGGCTGCCTGCCTATGTGGTTGTTCCCACATTTGATATAAACATTGTGCTCTCTACACCAGGTTTGATGTCTATTTGTATGTGAAGCTAATATGCATAAACTGATAGAAATACTTGAAGTAGTGCTATCTTGATAGGAAAGTGTGTGCTTTTCTTTGTTTATGCTTATAGAGATTATATAGCAGTTGGGGTTCCTCTGATTAATTTTTTGCTCGAGTTAGCCCTTTAGTTACAAAAATGTTAAAGTAATTTTGTTAGATTTTACATTAAATTTTAGGGGTATTTTTGTTTTTTTCAATCTTAGAACGATGGTGAAGAGACCTCAGCTGATATAATCTCATACATAATAGTAGCAAGTATGATCAAAGAATTATCTTTCTACTATCATACATAATAATAGGGACATAATAATAGGGATATGATCAAAGAATCATAACTTTATGTTATCATATATAATAGTAGGGGGTATGATCAAAGAATTGTTGCTATATAGTTAAGAGACAAAAATTGACATTTTTTCATTTGGAATACTGTCAAAAAGAATGTACTTTGGGGGAGGCTTTTAGCACAGCAGGAATACTTTCATCACCATTTGTTCTATATAAGAAAAGGAGTATGAACCTACAAATAAGATTAGCTACATAAAAACTGAACTTCTATCTCCAACAAGCTGTCTTTTCAAATCATCCCTCTTGATCCAATGCCCAAGAGCTTACTATTACTGTAATTCACCAGTTGATTATAGTGAACATCAGGATTCTGGTGGGAGTATGGTACTCAACAAACTGATGAAGAATGGCGAGAATGGTATTCTGTTCCATCTCTGTCGAGAAAGCGTATGTTTTGGCCAAGAAACGCACACGAGAACTCATTTTCGAATAAATCATGCCGTTGAGTCAGTAATGCACAATCTTGATCCATTTCCTTCTGTCCCGCTACTACTACCTGAAATGCAAAACACAGTTAAAATGGGGGACGATATTTGATGACAATATGTGCAGACAGCCAACAGAAGAAATCGCGGCAGGTCAGTTGAGGAAGAAATGTTGTTTTACAGTCTCTTTTACATTCAAAAGTGTTCAACTGTTTTACATTTGGTTCACCGTAGCTCTATTACAAGAAGCTCAGCTTGCTATGAAAGAAATTAAAACCCGAGAATATATACCTCATTAGGAGAATTGTGCAGCAACCTTCTTCTCCTCTTGCTGTCCTGGTAATGATTTCTCGCGCTTTTCCCTACAACGTGTCAAGGGAGTGTTAAATACTTAAACGGGAAAATTTTCCCGAATCCAATATACATTCTTGTAGAGATTTTAAAAGGGAAAAGGTGTAAGACTGAGGTTACAAAGGCATGGAAAGAGCATATGATCAGCTAATGAGCGCTAAATAGTCCAAAGTCAAAGCCACAAATTTCATAGTCCTGGTAAAACCATGTTTAAACCGGAACTAATAAGAACTTACTGATCATATGAACTAATGAGAGGCCTTTGCCCAACATACCTATTATCCTTCTCCTGCATCCTAGGTTTTCCGCCCGATCTCGATTCTGGTTTCCAGCAAGCTTTAGTCAGTGACTCGCCCAGTAATTCAGCAACGCCCGCTGCCATTGCCTCAGCCTTCTTAAAGTACGGGAACTTTTCCTCTTCAAAGTGGTTAGACAACCACATATAAGTAGACAACACTTGGTGTCTAGTCTCGAGATCCAAGAGCTCCGAATCATTACGGGCAGAGCATTTTGGCATGCCCATCGCTATGTTAACAGGTAGGTTCTGGGCATATGACGAAGCAAACCTTAGTAGATGGTACATTGCTTTTGGGTCTCTGATGTTAACAGGGGCAAAGCAAAAATTGAAACGATCTTCGAGAGATAATCCCTGAACTTTCTCCAACATATTAGCTATTTTCTTTATGTGACCGTGTTGACACAGGAAGTAAGAACCATCATTCCCAACCAGCCCCGAAAAATGGCGTCCACTGAAACCTAAAAATCCAAACTTTGTGAATTGGGCGAAGTGGGTGTACAGGAACTGAGGCTGGGGTTGTAATCTGGGCTCATGGAAGGGGTAATCTTGGAATTTCCGGGAGTATGGAGTTCGGGCATGGAGGTTTGAGCAGGGAAAAATTGTGGCCCTAAAGAAGTTTCTCTTGGAATAAGAACAGAGATGGAGGAGGGTTCTGGTAGGGGCTCTTGCCATTGAAGGATAAATAGTATTGAGCTATAAATGCAGTAATAATATGCATAGAAGCGAATACATTTGCAGGTATATAGGTGAAATTGAACGGGAAATAGAAGCGTACCTGAGAATGAGAAAGAGGGAGAGAGAATGGAGGGAAAGGGACGGTGGGTGACGTTTAATCACTAAAAACCCTAGAAAGACAGTTGGAAAACGAAACAGGTCGTTGCACGTCAAGGGATTAAGGCGGTTTGATGATATTTTGATTGAGAGATGCAAATTTTTATGATTCTATGTATTGGGTAAAAATTGGAGGCAATTATAATTAAGTTAGTCATACTATTAACTCGATAATTATAAAGACTTTTAGCAGTTTATCAGTTTTTTTAGTTTGAGCCGACAAGTCATAGATTGATTAGAATTACAAGGAGAAGCTTATTCAGTGCATACATCGTTATATCGGGACAATTTTAGTTGAATTGGTCAAGTAGTAATCACAATGTACCAAGTTTAATTTTTTGTAAGAGTTGCCTATTAACCTTCTTGATTTGAGCTTAATACAGACTTACAATATAGTCGTCTTATTTAGTACCTTTTGTTAGGGTAGGTGAAGACCTACTGTGTGTAAAAGTGTATATAGTGGTCTAGTGACACTCGATTTGCACCCTTATGTGGAAGGAGGTGAATTTGAACCTCAGTGCAGGCGCTGTTGTTTCTTTGTGCTTCAATAACTTGAGAAAGTACTTATGAACAGATACTACAAAACTCCAAATTTACATCTTTATGAAGTTTGGAGTGGGTTTATGAAGGTTCAAGATTACGACAAAGTCTAGAAAAATGAGTTATCAAATAAAATAAATTAAATCGGGCCTGCAAGCTAAAGATAGGCCTATCTAAGCAATCCAAACAAGTGTAGAAAGAATTGGGTTTTAGGTGTTGGGATAATTAGGGCCTTATCTGGCCCATCAGAATGCTTGAATTATGGACATAAAGTCATAAACAGTACCAATATAATCAGACTCCGTATGGAAACATCTCCAAAGCTGCCATATTTTAGATATGATTAATATATATAATTCTATTCTTCCCAAAAAGATTGAATCTCAACCTAAAGACTCTCTACGTCCGGACCAAACAGAATTTACGATCTCTACTCTTTCTTTTCTTCACCCTTGTGACCAACTGAGCTGCGGACATACGGGCTAACACCCTCTCAATTGATTTTCTTTCATAAGTAATTTATAGATTATAGACTATTACATATAATTTATTCAATATATATACTCTCAAGTAATAACAAAGATTTCTCTTTCATCGAAAAAAAAAAAGGAAGAAGAAGTTGTATTGATAACACAACTTAATGGAGATATAGATAGAAGCTAGCCACTAGGGTTGAAAATATAGTCCATGGATAAACATAAACCCAAACAAGTATAGTGGTATGGGCAAGCATGCTAATTATATTCTATGGCTTAAACCCTATCGATGCCTTTTTGACCCAAAGTCTAAAGTATGACGTTCGTGGGGGTCTGATCTACTCAATTCATCATCATCATCTTCATCTACCCAAAATTGACTTATTCAATTCATCATCAACCGTTGGTTTAAACTCTATATAGACGATGATATTGAATTGAATTTTTCCACATCCAATTAAAGGTTGTTTAAAAATAAGGAAAATATTTTTTGAAAATTATTTTTAAAAAATATTTTTTTTTAATATTTCTTTTTGGTGGAATTGGACTAAAAGTAAGAAAATAATTTAACATAAATCTATTACAAAGTTAGTTTTTATAAAATATTAATTATTTTAAAGAAAAATAATTACTAGAGTATTATTCATATTAAAATAAATTATAAATTAAAATTTGTAATAGTTATAAAGATTAATAATAATTATAATAAAAAGATGTAAATAAATAATTTTTAACTTATTATAATAAAAATAAATATATGATTGATAAATATAATAATTATGAACTAAAGGAATTGGAAAAAAGAAAGAGATGTTGGTTGGTTTGGACCAACAACTCATATTTAATTAGACATTAATAAATGTAATAATTATTAACTAAAGATTTAAAAAAATAATTTCTTTTTTATAAAAAAAAAATTGGATTGTGAGCTAGGCCAAATTTTTTATTGTCTAGTCCGACTTAACCCAATTCATATTGTAATTGGTTGTTAATAAATGTGATAAGTCTAAATTAAATAAATTGAAAATTTTTTTTTTAAAATCATTTAGGTTATTGGCCTGGTGGGACCATATATGATTTTTATCATTTGATTAGTCCAATCCAGTTCAAATAATAATTAGCCAAATGGTGGGCTAATCCGCCTTTTTGACATCACTCATAAAGAGAGAGATAATTTATGGTGAGATATAAAAAAAATCCTCCAATTAAAAATTTAGAAATATATTTTTTGTTGAAGTGAGTAATTTTTTCTATAACCTGATGAGTATTTTTCATTGATATATAGTCAAACAGAAAAATGAATTTTGAAACTCGTTTTTCAAATTTCCAACCTTAAGTGAAGTGAAGTTTTATTCACTTTGGAAATTATGTAGCACCATCATATTGTCTCTACCATTCATTCTTAATTTGATTCTATTAATTACCTTACTGAGGGATTAATTCCCCTTTTAGAATATTTACGAAAAGTTTACAATATGCTGGGGAATTTATAATCAATAATCTTGATGTTATGGATAAAGGTTTGCTAGCTGTGTGAGATACTGAGAATGCTATATTTAATTTTTCTTTTGTTAATAATAAATAATAATTTAATAATTATAATGCTCATAAATATAGCATGCAGTGGTAGTCGATTTTTATCAAGACTCTCTTGGTCGAGTTCATCGCACCGAATTTTCATAGTGCGATTAATTCTACATCTTATATGATTTATAAACTATTATACAACAATTAAATTTATCAATACGTTCGAATAGCGACAATGGATTACTCTAATCATTAATAAATAAATAAATAAATAAATATTGTAGTAGGTTGATTATCTCATTATCTACTATGGAGTATGTAGCATTTAATTTAGTAGTGGCCCCTAAGGTTGCTTGGTCAATGGAAATAAATTATTGAGTGCATTGATGATTGAACTATCAAGATAAGCATTCCAACTACAGTAATGCATGCCTCCTTAATAATTTTCCTACT
Source organism: Ipomoea batatas (assembly GCA_002525835.2). Classification (NCBI taxonomy): domain Eukaryota; kingdom Viridiplantae; phylum Streptophyta; class Magnoliopsida; order Solanales; family Convolvulaceae; genus Ipomoea; species Ipomoea batatas. Next base: position 2,330,693 of record CM008335.1, on the reverse strand, counting down.
TGTCAAAACATTCAAACGTTTGACTGTTTGAGTCAGCTTATTCTTATGAAAGGTATACTTCAAACTCTCGATTTCATGTTTAAGTGATTTAAATCTTTTTTTTTTTTTAATTTGTCAAGTATCTTGTAGTCTGATAGTATCACTGTTATCATTTCACACAGAAAATCACGTTTGAGTCACATCTCAATTATTTAGTGACTCTATGTTAAGTTAATATGTAAATAAAATGTATTAATGTGGATAAATATAGTGTTTAATTATATATGTATATATAACTCTAGAGTTTGTGGTCGGGGACGGGAAGTTATAGACATATTGAGAGATAAGAGCTAGTGTTTTAGTTCCAAATTAAAAGTCCCTCTCTCTTGGGGAGCAAATCAACTTTTATAATATTGAATTATACGCCAAGCACTTTGTACTCATATGACATGCATATAGTGACTTTTTTTTATATGAGAGGTCATGAGATCGAGTCTCAGTGAAGGCGATATTGACTCTTTGTGCTTTAACAGTTTGAGAAAGTATAGATGAACATATACTGCAATATAATAGAATCAATAGTACTCAAGCGCCTATATAGTATATACTGGTCAATTAGGTTGGTTACATCGCGTGCCTTCTCTGAGATAATTCATCAAATCGAGCGCCTATATAGTATCTACTGGTCAATTAGGTCGGTTACATCGCGTGCCTTCTCTGAGATAATTCATCAAATCGATGGAATAACGGTCGATTACATCACGTGCCTTCTCTGAGATAATTCATCAAGTTGATGGAATAACTTAAGAGTTATTTCACATGCCAACACTTGTCTGGGTGAAGTTGACTTCTCGGTCTCACTGGTTAGGGAAAGCACCACGACGGTACTCCATCCAATAGTTATAAAATTTTAAAATTGAATATGAATAATATATTGATTAAAATAGTATCTCTCTCTTCTTTTCATTCAAATTATAAAATGTTACAAGACATAGACATTGCAACAAACATTCTGAGCAGCCGACTAAATTCCAAAATCATAAACAGTAGTATTAGGCAACATATGACTTTATGTTCATGGATTCTAGGTTGTTGGTGCCTGATTATCTAAAACGAAATTAATTAATTAATCAAATTATGTCAACACTAATTAACCTAATATATTTTTAGGTACATAAAAAAATCAAATAAATTGAAAAAATAACAAATACAACAAAAATAATTGATGCATCCTTATCCTACGAGATTTCACACTAGAGTAGAGACATCTAAATTTTGTACCAACCTAATATTTTTTGATGGACAATCAAAGATAACGTGGTCCCACATACTTATAAGTATAATCTAATTTCGTGAAATAATCAATACATTATTTAATCTCGTTTCAAAAGATACCATGATTCCACCTTTAGATAATCAACCGAGTTTACAATTAATCCAATGAGAAGCAAAGTATCATGTTATTAATGTTTAGAAATCTAATAAAAATTAATAAGCGTGAATGAAAGTTAAACTCTTTATTTATGTCTGTTTTTTCGTTATTTTTTTATACATGATGTTATAAGAGTTGTACTATACAATATTTTGGTCAAAAATACATTTATCGTTATAATTTTCGTTATCTTTTCCAACAATATATTGCTGTCATGCACATGCATCTACCATATATTTTCCTATCTTCTTTAATGGTAATAATATATATAGACAATATATATTGGAGTAGTATATAAGTTATTTCCTAAAAGAAAAAGTACGTTACATTGGCTTTGAAAGGAATGACGAAATAAATAGAGCATAATTTTTGTACATAAAAATCACAAGTTTAATTTTTGTCAACATCATCTTAATTGAGTCCGTCATAAAAAGTCTTCTTATTGCAGTTTATCTCACACGTGTGATTTGCATGCTATTACATAAGAGTGGGGTTACCCAATGCACATCTCCGAGTCTTCAATTCTTAGTGCGATTTACCTAACCTATTTTATGTGGTTTGCTAGCTATCCCTATTACACATAAACGGGATTACCTGATACACACTTTTAGATCTTTCTAGTGCGATTTACCTCTTCTCTATAATTTACAGAGAACTATTAATCTATTATATAGAAGTAAACTTTATCCACTATATACCCTTAAATAGTGATGGATGATTTCTATCGTTTAGAAAATTACATTACTAATAACCAATAATCTAGTAAAATGTTTTGTTGATGAGTCTCTATTGTAATCATGTTTTTACATAGAAGCAAAGTTCAAACCCTAGTAATTGAATAGTGCCTTAATTCAATTATGTCCCCTACTCATGAGGCAGACTTGAGTTGATAAAATGGACTACCCATGGTTTTGTATTGCTTAGATTATTATCATTTGTTAATTCAAACATAGTGCCACCTGGCCCCTACCATCTACTCCCACGTACAATCGATCAATAATTCTTCCTTGAACTTAATTGTCCATGATGAAATTGCTAAGATTTCTATGATATTACATATGTACTATGATATATATGATGCAAAAGAGAAGAAATTAATATCCCATAATGTAAAAAATAAAAGTCTAAAAAGGGAAAAGAAAAAGAAAAACTATATGCTCTCGTGATCAAGGAACATTCATGCATTTGAACTCAAAGGACAAAACTATGAGATTAAATTAATGGGCTAATTAAAGAATATTTATGCTCCTTTTTCAATATATCAAATTATCAACAATAGTTAATTCCATTTAGCATCTCTTAAATATAATGAAATTTTAAAATATAAATCATGATTTTTAATTTTAAAAATTTAATCTAATTGTAAACATTATTTAACCTAAAGGGGTAGCTCAAGTAGCAAAAGAGCTTCTTTAATTTGTGGAGAAAATTTTTTAAGATAACCCCGATTTAATTTTCACAAGTGACAATTCAACTTTCACTAACTCCTCTGCCTCTTCGAGCGAGGGGATTAATCGGGTGGATCCAGAACACTATAATTACTTATACAATATGCTTAAAAATTTTAACATTTCTTCTTTCTTTACTCGGTATATAATAGAAAGAGGATTAATGATTTTTTGTGATCATTATCTCTTTCTAATTCCATTATTATTTTTATTGGAAAGTTATTTATTTTGTGATAATTGACTAATTAAATTATCAAAGTATTGTCCTTATTTTCAATTTCCATCACTATTCATATTTCATAAGGTGTTAATTTAATCGTTCCACTACTATAAGTTGACATGTGTCCAAAATGCATAGATATATGATGACTAGAAAAATAGAAGATATACATGTCTTTATATACCAACCACAACTATAATATGTCTAATATCTAGTCTTTTTTGTCTTTTTTTTTTTGTGTGACAAAGTAGTGAAAAACTTGTAATCACTATTTGAAGGGGTACATTAAATAATTTATTCTTATACAATAATAGCATACAAATTACACACACAAAAAAGATAAAAGATAAATTGTACTAATAAAACACTGTCCGATAAGTTCGAGGTAAGATTAAATTCGTGATGTTCGAGAATCATATATATTTTACCTATTCAATCACTTATTATTTATTTAATTAATTATTTTGTGTGGATCATATGAGGTGTGTGAACTCCCCATGCTCTCTATCTATCTCCATCATATCATTTTCTATCATGAAGCTCGTGATGGATGACTTTGATCGACATGAAGCCACGCCATTCCATCAACTTTTTGTTTATCCCAATTTCACTTTACATGACTTAGCTTTTTTCCTTTACTTCCTCAGGTGAATTCTCGCTATCACTCCCATTAACAATATCCTGCCACCCCCTATACGACATGTAAAAATGATGAATTTAAGCATAGAAAAGATAACCGAATGTGTGGAATATGATTATCTGATCATAAGGTCACATATTTAATTAATTCTAGTAATATTATTGCATAAAGCTTTCTTAGTACAGTTTATCTTTTCATATATCCTTTTTTTTTTTTTTTCGCGATCAAGGTGTGCAAGGAGTAAACTAGCTCTTATCTAGGGAAACTCCTTCTTGCATCTCTTTCAATCACTACCCAAAGTGTGCATTGGGTGGGTGTGCAAAAGGGAATGTGTACTTGGTAAATCCGCTTTCGTGTAATAGCACACAAATTAGAGAGTGTGCAGGGTGAAAACTAGAAACTTACCGTCATTATCCAAAGATATGTACTGGGTTGGTGTACAGGAGGAAACTCGCACAACTCTTAAAGATGTGAAAGGACTAAACCTGCTCATGTATAGCCCGCAAATTAAACTAGAGGGTGAACATCCGCGCACTACTCGAGACTGTACATTAGAGAAACTTACAGCCACTATTCGAAAATATGCATTGGCACAATCACTACCTAAATATGTGCATTGAGTGGGTGTATG
>CM008335.1:2248669-2260466 GCA_002525835.2 Ipomoea batatas | reverse complement strand
AATATATGATGATTGTCATGACCGCATAAATATGGGTCATTGGACAGTATACTAGAAAATTCATGATGGATTTTAAGGTCTATATATGACCTGAAACAGACTGAGTATTTTTCCCTTCCGAAGAAGGAATATAAATATAATATGTGTCATAATGTACTCTTCAAAGAGTGGCGAATGAAGTTATTATCCTCGTGAAGAAGGGATAATATGTGCCATTTTGTGTTTAATAAAAGAGTCACTAATGAACTTATTATCTCAGTCAATATTGATGGTATAAACATCAATGAAATATATAAAGAGGTTAATGATGTTAGCTCATGTCTAAAGACGGGGATTTTGAAATGAAAAGCTTGTATGTGAAAGCTAAATATTATCTCGACTTGAAAGATCGAGTATTTCCTTGAAAAGGAATTTATACACCAGTTAGCTCATAAATGATTCTGGTTGGCTACTTAGACAAGCCACTATATAATGGGCTACTTGGGTACTGGCTATTATTATTATATCCCCATGATGCCAAGTCCCAAAAATTGGTTGTACTATAATTTACACCATTGTTCTATAAGTGGACAATAAGAATTATGTTATGGGTATATTATGAAAATTGAATAGACATGATAATGTCAGTATTATACCCACGTGAGCTCTAAAAAGAGTCACGCAATTATTATGAAATATATTTTCCCCATTGATAGTAGAACATGATTGTTCACAAAATCCCTCTACATTTTGAAGTTTAAAATAAGGGATTTGAAGAATGTTATCTTTAGGGGGAGCATAATAAATCACGAATATTATGCCCTGAAGTTTATGTTGGGGTTATGGTTGTACTCTTTTTCTCCTTAGCTAAGTTTTTTCCCACTGGATTTTCTTAGCGTAAGGTTTTTAATGAGGCAACCAGTGTAATACATAATTAGACATACCATGTACTCTTTTTTTTCTCGGCTATGTTTTTTCCCACAGGGTTTTTCTAGCGAGGTTTTTAATGAGGCATGAGTATGATAAGATGATGGCCAATGGAGAACGTTATTAATCAGTATGGCATCATCTCAAAATCTTTAGAAACGAGGAGAAGCACACAAACTTCCTTGATCTTCAATGATGTCTTTATCAGGGGGAGCACATATTGTACTCTTTTTCCCTTACTCAAAGTTTTTGTTCCCAATGAATTTTTCTTTGGTAAGGTTTTTAACGAGGCAATATAGTGTTCACTTTTGGACATTCAAGGGGGAGTGTTATGAAACAAAAAGAATATAATGGATGTCCAAGATTAGATTTGAACCTTGGATCATTCACTTAAAGGTCAGGATTCAATCCACTTAGCCACTACTGCTATTATTGATAGATGGGAGCACATTTATTATGTAAATGTTGTCTGGAAAGCTACTTCAAGATGGAGACAAAAGCTACGGGCTAGGAATTGATCCCGTGACCTTAGATGACAGCTAAGCCTTGTAGGGTGACGTTCCACCAGCTAAGCAATGACGTTTTTGTGCTCTTCTACTGTACACATAATTTATATATTATTCACAATCTGATCCTATATATATACCCCCTTCTTTCTTGTAAAAGATATCCCAGCAAAATCAATAAATACGAAAGTGTGCTTCTTCTCCATTTCAATTTCTGTGTTCTTTCATCATTTTCATTTATTCATAATATCACAGTTATAATTAATATTTCATAACAATTCTCTTTTTTTTCACCCAACAAAAATTATATCCCAAGAAGTATACCTACGATTTTCCTATATATAAATACGTATACACACAAGCAAACCCCAGAACAAAGGAAAAGATAGAATTTCTTTTCTCAAATTAAAGGAATGGAAAAAATACAGCATAACACAGTCTCCGTCAACGGCATCAACATGCACGTGGCGGAGATCGGCGACGGCCCCGCCGTGTTATTTCTGCACGGATTCCCGGAGCTGTGGTACACGTGGCGCCACCAAATGCTTTACTTAGCGTCGAAAGGCTACCGGGCGATCGCCCCCGACCTGCGAGGCTACGGGGACACGGACGCGCCGCCCAGCGCCGACACCTACTCCGTGTTCCACATAGTCGGAGATGTGGTGGCGTTGCTGGATGCTCTTCAACTTCCGCAGGTTTTCTTGGTGGGCCATGACTGGGGCGCCATCATCGCCTGGCAATTATGCATGTTCCGACCTGATCGGATCAAGGCTTTGGTCAACATGAGTGTTGCGCTTAGTCCGAGACATCCTACGAGGAAGCCTTTGGAGAATATGAGGGAGGCGTTTGGGGATGACTTTTACATTTGCAGGTTTCAGGTAATTCTTTTATATATTTTTTAATTTTTAGTTTTTTTTTTAATATGGGCAAAAACTTGTTTACTGTTAAAATAGTGCACCTTCAATGTTAAAAATGACGCACCTTAATGTTAAAATGACGTACCATAAGTCTAGAGCTTATGCTCTTAAGTGTAAAACTGACACACGTTCGGTATTAAAATGACACACCTTATGTGTTAAAACGACGCATCTTAAGCTTTACAATTACGTACCTTAAGTTTTTAAGTGTAGAACTGATGCACCTTAAGTGTTAAAATGATACACCTTAAGTTTTGAAAATACGCACCTTAAACTTTCAATAATACGCAAAATTATCATAATATCACCGGATTTTTTTTTTTAATTTATGTTCATTCTGGACAGTTGATTTTGACAATATCAATGAATATAATTAATCTGCATATTTTACCTAAGTGGTGTTTCGCATTTGATCCATTTTCTCTCTCTCTCTCTATATATATATATATATATATATATATATATATATATATACAACCTAAAATTAAAGGTATATATAAAAATCAATTAAACATCAAAAAAAAGGAAAAGATTATTTTACCTTTATTATTCTTTATTAAAAAAACATTTTCCAATCTTAGATTATATTCATAACTACTTTTCATATTTCAATTGTCTACAAATTATAGTGACTATTTTTTGTCATTCAGTTAATTAGTTCTATTAGAATTGTTTTAAAAAGTTATTTTCAAACAATAAAAATAAAGGTTAAAAAATCACTTTATAAATAATTAAGAGAAGAAAATAAAGATAGTATAATTGCAAAGCGATTTATAAAAGAAAATTTAAATTAAAGTGACATTTTTTATTTATTAATGAAATTATTTCAATAAGCTTCAACGCAACTCTTCATTCTAATATTTTAATGCATATTCTTTTTAATAATTTAACAAGTCTAACAAAGACTGTATAAGTGTATGCTTTTGGATAAAGTAATGTCATTTGTTAATGTTAATTGAGTGGTAATTATCCTTTCTGCAACTTTCTTGTTTTAGTTGTTTTAGGCCACATATATATAGTATACAATGAAGAATCAACGTAACATCAGTACAGTGTAATTTAATATCTAGGCTCTAGCTTGAATTGGGCAAGATGTCATTGTCATTTTCCAATACCTTATGTAAAGAATTAATTTCACTTTTAGTCCATGATTTTTGAAATTCTCACTTTTGGTACACGATTTAAAATTTTTTTAATTTTGGTGTCTAACTTTGTTGTTTTTATCAATTTTAGTCATTTCGGTTAAATTGATGGTGAAATGTTGCTGAATTTTATATTTTTAGGGATAAAATTGTCATCCCAAGGAAACATCTTCAATATCTAAACAAAATCACTGTAAAATAATACCTTTAGGTGTTTGATCGATGAAGATAATGTGAAAGACGAGCAGAAACTAGACACAAACATTAGATTTATAGCGTCGACGATTGGCAAACTCTTCTTTTCTCTTAATATGTTTTTTCTTTTGATTACATATTGAAGATCTTTCCTTAGGATGACGATTTTGCCCTTAAAATATAAAATCAAACAACATTTCGCCGTCAATTTGATCGAAAAGACCAAAACTGATAAATATAACAAAGTTAAACACCAAAATTGAAAATTTTTAAAGTTGTGCACCAAAAGTGATAACACGTCAAAAGCCGTGAGACAAAAAGTGAAATTAATTCCTATATACAAATAAATACATAAATTTACAATCTTCCTCTTCATATCCAAATTTGAATTTGAAGATGAGAAAAATTACTCTTTTACCATTATATTTAGCAGTGGAAGGAAAATGTTAATAAAAAACTAAATGTGGCAGTGTGGCACTACCATTATAGCTAAGAATTAAATGTTCTTACGTTGAAAGTTAAGGATTCAGTATAGATATATCATTATGGGGATTGAAGTGAAAATAACTCATTAGTACAAAAATTTATTTGTATCAAATTTTATATCATATAGTATATATGCCTAATATAGTTATATCGTTATCTTTGAATATTGTGAATTGAATTAGTTAATAATACTTTAAAAGATGAATTATTAGATTATATTAATAATAATCGTAATGTTACTAGTACTACTCCTAGTACGAGTGATTTATTATTGGTTTTCATGGTTTGACCTGGTTAACTTTGGTTAACCTAAGTTGATTTACCTTCTTGTAGTTTTTTACCGGCTTGAGTCTTAAGGCATGATTTACTTAGTCTATACTCTCGAGTAACGACGGCAGATTTCCCTTGTTACTCTGAAAAAAAAATAGTAATCCATCTAACACCCTAACTCATTTTGTGTGCCTTATATATTATTTTTTGGGTTGAATTAATTCTTCATATATTTTTCTTTTACCTTTCTTTTTTTTAAAAAGAAAAATTAAATCCAATTTGTTTTTGTTTAATAAAATTTTTAAATAATATTTTATTCAGAAGAATTAATATATATATATATATATATATATATATATATATATATATATTATAAAAATTAAATTATAAACGCATCCACGTTGGGAGAGGGAGTTAAAATACTTGATGGAAAATATGTATTCTAGACTTCTAGTAGCATGAGTGCACGCATGACCTTTTAATTGTAATATAGAAATATTTGTTGGACCGTTTGGTGGAAGAAATGAAATCTTTAGAGATTTGTACTTTGTAGTCCATTATTAAATTGACAAATACTTTGCTGGTAGTGATACATTATCACAACTCAGACGCTGCCCAATCTGCTCTAGTAATCTATAATGGACACCAGTTCACATAATTCTACCAATTATTTGTGGGGCACTTAACGGCGAATTATACTATAGACCCGGGTCCACCTTATAAGTTGGACCCGTGTTTATGTTCACGATTTTAGAACTTCATCTTCACAATTTTAGAACTCTATGTTCATAATTTAATTTAGAACTTTATATTCAGAATTTTAGATTTCAATATACAAAATTACATTACGTAATATTCATAATTTTTGAACTCTATATTCACAATTTTGTTATATAGATTCAAAAATTGTGTTAGACTATTGAATATAGAGTTATGAAATTGTGAATATAGAGTTCTGTAATTGTGAACACAAAGTTCTAAAATTATGAACACAGGGTTCTAAAATCATCTTGCAAGGTGGACCTGGGTCCATGACATAACAACCGGCCATTAACACCCCATATGGGCAAAATACCAGCTTGTAGTATATAGGGTGTGTTTGGTAAGTAGTTGTTAGCTAATTGAGTTAGTATGTTTGATTAGTTGATAGTATTAGTTGATTGTAGAAATATGTTTAGTAAATTAGCAGTTAGTTGATAGCTGACACATGTAAAATGACATTTTTAAAAAAAAATTGATCAAAAGAACTATTTGGAGTAGTTTTTTGAATTTTAGTGTTTTGGAACAATAAGCTGTTATAAAAAGCTAATTAATCAAACCCTTATATTAGCTATTTAACCAAGTCAACCAGTTATTAGTGGCCAAATAAGTCAAAATTAACTAATAAGCTAACTATGTTACCAAATAGGCCATAACCATTCTAATTTTTTTTTTTACTTCTTAATATCTTTATTAATTTTGAAAGTGATTAAATTTTTTAATTCTTATTTGATTATGGGACTAATAATATTTGGTCACGTCTAGGAGGATTTGAACGCCGGGAACAACTTTTGGATGAAAAAGAAAATGATAAATGTATCCTAGGAATAAAAGTTCCATGACTTCCATCACATTCCTAGTTTTATTAGCTAAAGAAGAAAATTGATAAAAGCCATGGTCTACCATGAATCAATCAAAATACGTGATGTCTATTCTGTATAGAATAGAAAATATGTTAAAAATCATTTTCCATAAATAACATTTTTTAATCGTTGTCTTTGATATATAAGATAACGATGAAATAATCATTGTCTTCTCTTTGACATGTTGACTATTCATTATATTAATTATACAATACAACCCAAATTTTTTTTCATCCAATCAATATATGCCACCTAAGAAGAGTATATACGTCACAACTCCCAAATGCACTTATTTTTACGTAGTTGTTTGGATGTGAAAGGATATAAATTATGGTAGACATGCCGGCCTGGTTAAATGTTAGCGTGCACAAGATCTATCCACTTTAAGCATAATTCCCGTATTGTTGTTGCCGTCGAATTTTAAATATCGATCCCTTATATTAAATACTGCCTATTGAACCAGTATGGTAAGCCCGGGCAATTATATTCATTTTTCACTGATATGAATAGTGGAATATATACACAGCAAGCCGGTGAAGCAGAAGAGGTGTTTGGAAGCGTAGACACGGCAACACTATTCAAGGCGTTTCTTACAAATCGAGATCCTAGGCCGCCTCGCATACCCAAACAAAGTGTAGCCAAAGTATTGTACGAGAAACGGGGTGAAACGGTGTCGTTGCCTCCTTGGCTCACCCAACAAGATATCGACTATTACGCTACCAAGTTTGGGCGGGCTGGTTTCACCGGAGGATTCAATTACTATCGCAATATGGACCGGTACGATATGCATCTATCTGACCATTATTTCCATTTTTTTTCTTTCATTAAAAATATATTTATAAAAAAAAGACAAAAACTTGTGTGAGATCGTGTCACGAATCCTTATTTATGAGATGAGTTAGGTCAATAGATGAAAATGTAATACTTATACTGAAAAATATAATACTAATCAAGAACAAAATGTTTGTTATTTATATGGCAAATTATAATACTTTCAAGAAAAATGTAATACTTTTATATTTTGATTTAAAAGTATTACATTTTTTCTCATAAGTATTACATTTTTCTTTCTAAGTAAAGCATTACTTATAAGGAAAAATGTAATACCACGTTACATTTTTCCTCAAAAGTATTACAATTTCCTTTATAAGTAATAACAAACGCTTTATTCTTTATTTTCATTAAATTTTTCAGTATAAGTATTACATTTCTATATATGATCTGACCCGACCTGTTTCACGTATAAAATCTATGAGATGGTCTCATACAAATGTAACCATAAAAAAAATATGCATATGGTTAAATTTAAATATTTAAAAGAATTCATACTTTTCATCCATTAATTATTACTCATTTTGAAACGTTACATGTTAATTCTTTATCGGATAATCATAGTTCATCAATTTAGAATAGAAAAATTGTCTTTCAATTTTTATACCATTTATCAATTTGATACCTCCCGTTGCATGTCTGACTTATTTAAAAAGTTGAATTTCTTAGAGCATTCACAATGAGAAAATTATAAAGTAAATTTTAAACAAATGGAAAGGCATGTTTTTTAGGATTTTTTTACTGCAAAATTAAGTTTTTTTGTGGGCCCCAATCATGTACAAATCTCTAGAGCCATTCACGCGTTTGTGGCATTGGTGTGCCCAGTTTATCGCGTGCACAAAAATCACACAAAAAAAAATTGAGTAACTACATTTCAAATGGATAATATATAATTTAGAAAAAGTATAATAATTTTTCATATATAATTAATAAAATTGCAACAGTATATGCACATATCTATATATGTGTGGTTGTATTATATGTTAAATATGCACGTGCCTGTATGAAAATATTTTACAAAGTGATCAATTTATTCTTGAAAATATTGTTACCAAAAATAGAAAATTGATCAAATTGCAAATTGTAAATACTGTGCCAATAATGACTACGTGGTTTGTTTAATTTGATTGTTCAACTTTATTGTTTTATTGAAAATATATATTGGTTGAGATTTGTCAAACTTACGAATCCGAATATCATAAATGAGTATGAACCTAGTTTTCGGATCAAATGTTTATAGCTATGCCAAAGTTTAGCTTACAGGTAAAGGTGTAACTTATTTTCGATAGGAAGAGTGCTAAGCTTGACCCTATATCGGCCTTAGCCCAACAATTCTCCCTTGAACCCATGACCTGACTTTGATACCACTTGTTATGTTTAAATGCTTACTTTTGCGCCAAAAGCTATAGCTCACAACGAAGGCTCAACTTTATTTTCTTATACCACCACATTTTTGATAGGGGGTGCTGGACTTGGCCCTTCATTGGCCTTTGCCAAACAATTCTCCCTCGAACCCATGACCTGGCTTTCATACCACTTGCTAGGATTAAACGCTTACTGCTACGCCAAAAGCTATAGCTCACAGCGAAGACGCAACTTTATTTCCTTATACAGCAACATTTTCGAGCCTTCACTAACCTCCGTCTAAAAATCCCCTTAACCACTGAACTTGACCATTCACCGACCTATGCTCAACATATAGTAAACTCTGTCCGAAAATCCTCCGAGCCATTGAATTTGACTGTCCACCGACCTCTCCTCAACATATATAGTAAACCCATCAATTATATTGATTTTAATATGATATTGCAGGAATTGGGAGCTTACAGCAGCCTGGAGTGGATCACAAATTCAAGTCCCGGTTAAGTTTATCGTGGGAGACCAAGACTTAACCTATCACTTCCCAGGCGTGAAAGAGCTGATACACGAAGGTGGTCTAAAGAAAATTGTGCCAAATTTGCAAGAAGTTGTTGTTATGGAAGGAGTGGCTCACTATATCAACCAAGAAAAGCCTGAAGAAGTCAACAACCACATTCTCGACTTCATCCAAAACTTCCATTAAAGTGTACGTTAATTAAGAAAGAAAGAATAATAATTTGTATGTTTCATACCCTGATACAGACTACAATGGGATGATTATATCTTATGTTTTAAAAATACGTGTTTGTTTGCCGTTAGGAGCGGTAAATTATTGTGTGGACCATGGTCCACACAGCTATGTAGACCATAATTAAATGTACATTATTTTTGTACTGAATGTACATTATTTTTATACTATAAAAATAATGTACATTCAGTACACAAATAATGTACATCACCTGAATATAATGTACATTATTTTTATACTGAATGAACTGTTGATTTTTTTTGTGTGGATTTGGACAAAAATGTGTAGGAATGAAAATGTGGATCAAAATGTGTAAAGTACTGCTTACCTTATTCTCATTAAGATTTTTGAGAAGAAGGTAATCATAGTACCTTCTTTTAACAAAAAAAAACAAAACAAAAAATGCTGACAAGTACAGAGGAGAGAGAAGAATGTGTCAACACCTTCTTCTCTCTCCTCATTTATCCACACAATCAGCATAAATACCGCTTTCAAGCATGGGGATGGAGAAGATGAAACATATATAAATTAAACATTACATTATATCATTGCTTTCTCCTTGTAGCGCAGTTAGGCCATTATCGAAATAGTTGAGGTACCTACTCCATGCCGCTTTGTTTATAATTTTTTGCAACTAATAATAATAATAATAATAATATATTATTATTATTATTATTATTATTATTATTTCATGCATGTAGTAGGAATTAGGAGATCACCTGGAGGCTGGAGCATTATGCATGACATGTAGTGTTATTATTATTATTATTATTATTATTATGAGTACGGTAGTGCATGACATTTTATTATTATTATTATTATTATGAGTACGACAGTGCATGGAAAGGAGTGGTTCGAGGTGGTTCAAACCTTAGTGGATGCAATATTGACTCTTTGTGCTTCAATAAATTGAGAAAGTAGTTATGAACAAATACCACATTGTAACAGAGCTAATTGTACTAAAAAAAGAAACAGATATATAACAAATTCTACTTCTTCTAGTCATTATTATTATTATTATTATTATTATTATTATTATTATTATTATATTATTTAATAAAATTTAACACAAAATTGTACAGTTTGTTGGCACAAGAAGTACACGAGCGCAACCACTTATCGCCATATGGAGATAGGGTGCAAGCACACAAACATGCACGTGAAGGAACTCCATAATATGACAGCGTATTGGTACTCCGCATACTAACAAACACAACACATAAATTCAACAAAAAATTAAAAAAATTACAACAGTCTGCAACTCTATGTGGTATGTACTCACAACTTATCTCTCTTCGGTAACTGGTGGCAAGGACGAAAAAGTGTCCTCATTGGCAGGAGGAGTTTTGGATTTGTTAATATATGAACGAGCCACATCTAACATTAGCTCCACCTCCTTTTTATACTGGACAAGTGAGAAAAAGTAGGGAGAATGATTGAGAATTGCAAAATATTTGAGTGACAAGGAGGAAACAGCTCACCATACTCAAGACATACCTCATTAATTGCACCAGCCTTAATCTTAGACTGCATTACGCACCATTTCTTAAAATGTGCACCTGTTAAAATTGAGTGTTTTGAAAATATCAAGAAAGAGTTCCTTATTCATTGAATTCAAAAAAAAAAAAAAATACTTGCAATGATTTTACGGACGGGGTATACTGATAAAATGCGTTGAAGGGATGTAATGAAGAAAATAGAAAAGGTAAAAAGTAGGTAGAAGTGAAGATTTCAACAGGCAGTCACTTAACAATAGGAACAGATTTCGATTAGCAGTTTTAACAATGTTAGCAAGTCTATAATTAGCATTTTATTGTCCCAAGGTTTTCATTAGCCTAGGTGTTTGACAGATAGCAGTACCTTAAAACACAAGAGGCAACCTAGTCTTTTGGTCCCTCGCAGATGCACTATTTACCGATTTAGTACCTCAGATATTTATATTCAATTTTGTTCCATACATCACTCATAGTTCTTATCTTTAATACTTCTGCACAAACATCTTTCCAATTAGTTTTCCACCGGACCCATTCTCAACTACTATTCATACAGGCAATGTCTACTACTAAAAAAATTTCCGTGTCAATGAACATATGATTAAATTTTGTTAACACAGAACAAATACACTGCAAACAGCACCACTACCAATATAGGCGTGTTAATGAAATGGATTGCTACAAGATATTTTACGTCTGATCATTAATTTTATTTAAAACAAGCACGACAAGATGCAAGTCTGTACATGACATTTCAAGCAAGCATCATGCATATCAAATGGATGAATAATTGAATACTATAAAGTAACACTAAAATCTTTCTAGTATAGGATAGAGGAAACTTACCAACTTTTATATCCATGGAGCAAGAGGATTCAGAAGTAGTTTCCAAAGACCACCTACAATGAATCTGATGAAAGCAAATGTAATCAGCAATCAAGTTGAATAAACACACTAAAAATTAGAATGTCTGCATAGAGAGGGTTACAGATATAGTTCACACATCCAATTCAACACTATGAAAAATCAACTCAACTCCTCAAAATATAACTCTTGTTTGGTCAAAGTACATGGGTTGGTTGGTTAAAATAAATGATGTTCTGATAGGGAACTAAGGAATCCAAATTACATGATTTTGAGGAGCTAAAATCAAGGATTTAAAGATCGATTGATTAGATTGAATATTTATGTTTGATTGGTTCTCACATTTCTCTGTAACCAGCCCTTTAGTATAGTGTATGGCAAGATTCTTGTTAAATAGTATGCTAGTTGCAATCTATTGACTTGACATGAGTGAATTTACTTGTATGCTTCCTTTCTGT
>CM008335.1:2223276-2233668 GCA_002525835.2 Ipomoea batatas | reverse complement strand
GCAGTATATATAAAAATGAAATGTATATACAAATTAAATGTATAAGCAAGATGCATGGTGTATATATATATCCATGAAAATCTTATCATCAGGATGTATTACTTCAATTCTAAAGCACCATGAATCTGCAGCAGATCGTGGCTATGTCTTCTTCTGTGCCCATTTTGGGATTTGCTCTAAACTCCCTCTTAAGCTTCTTGAGTGATCAAACATCCAACGAACATCAAGAGAGTCTGTAGAAAGATAGCGGAATGATGCAGAGGTACTTGCTGCAAACACGTTGCTGCAGCCGATTTACATCCTTCCAGATGCTTTGTCTGGTCAGGACGTGGAGCCCTTAGGGGTTGAGGATTTAACCTTTTGAGAGGATAAAATGTTATTATTCTAAAGCTCTGGTCTTCTCTCTCATCTTCCGCACAACTAAAGGCTCTCTCCATGTAAATTCTTAATTTAAAGAAATGCGATAGATCTGGAAAGAAAAATCAAGTCTCTAGTTCAAACAAGGCATGAAAAATATGGGACAAGTATGTTCCTTAACCATTAATTAAGCATTATATCTATATGTGAGACTTAGTCCGTCGATCTTCATTTAGGGGAAAACTCTTCCCCAAGAATACTGCTGCATCATTGTAAGTTGAACAGAATTGTCAAACAAGTCAATTGAGGAGGCTAAATTATTCACATGTGAACTGTGAACATTATGCAAAAGATAATAAAGAAAGTTAAGAACAGAGAAATGTTGTGCTTGAGGACCAAGCAAATGACGAGAATGGGAGCATATTTTCCAAGTTTTTAGGTCCCACCAAATTGGTATATATATAGCAGGTGTAGTCCACTAGTTCGATCATCCAATCACCACCACCACTCTAGGAACCAAAGAATACTCTGTGCTTTTCTGACTTTTCATCGAACACTTAGAAGACATTTCTTTTGATCATCGGATTTGTGCAGTAGAGCTATGAATCTGCAACAGATTGCCGCTTTGTGTTCTTGTGTGCCCCTTCTGGGATGTGCTCTGAACGCCCTTGTAGGGGTCCTTTGTGATGATCAAACTCGCAGTGAAGTTAGCGAGAATGCGGCGGCGCAACAGCACTTCCGGCAACCTCAGCATGTCAAAGGAGCTTCCATGGCTAGCTAAGGTGTTGGAGAACCGTTGCTTTGTACTGAGTTTTGCTAATGTTTGTTTTTGTACGTCATACTATGATATACTGTAGTGTAGAACTTGAATGAGCAAGTGATGGTCCAAGTTCAAGCTAATTAAGTTGAATAATGAAATAGAGAGTTGGACAAGTTCAATTTTAAAATTTTATACTCAAACTACTAAATCTTTGAATCTGTGACACACACATATACGAGTTGACATGGTTCATAGACAATGCCTCGTGAAGTCGTGCTACAATAGGATATGAGCACAATAAGACTATCACCCTTTCCGTCACCTCTTTTTAGGGCACTTAGGTCCAATTTCTCGCTGAGTATGTTCTATACTACGATTCAAATGGCAAGGCTGTTGGCCATCTCGTTTTGGTATTCCTTGGCACGAGATGTGCCAAGGGCTCGTTGTTTGCCTAGAACGAGTCCTCTCCTAAGGGAGACACATTGTGGACCAGAAGAATGAATAACAAACGCTTTATCTGCTTATTCTACATTGACCGTACCTTACGATGCTAATCTACTCTTTAAAGTCAAGTAAATTTTTATGAAAAATTAATGAAATTGAGAAATTTACTCCACTTTCCAACAAATTTTGGTTTGTGGAAAAGAATTATGAAGGATTTAAACTCTATGGAAAATGAAATACTTAGAATATTGGTTTCATTATTTGGTTGGAGTAAAATAAGTTATTAGAAATAATTAGTATAAATAGTCAAATGCCCCTATATAAATAAAATATATGATGATAATATAGCAATTAAAATTGTAACTTTTTTTAATGAAAAATAAAATACCAAAAAGAGAACAATAAATTCATTTTCTTCAAATTTAAAAAATTCATTTTTCATTGATTTTTTTTGTCAATTAAATAAGGTAAAATATGTTTTTCTTGGTAGAATTCATTATTTTTTATTTGGTATTACCAATGTTGTTTCAATAGTTATACCATAGATTCGATAACAATTTAAACAAATTGTGAATATTTAATTGTGAACATTTAGTATATAAATTGTGAATATTCAACATGTAAATTGTGTATTTTGGACCTAGGTCCACTGAATAATTTGCTTTCAGCTGTTTATTTTGGGCCAGAAACCCAATTAAGCCCATTTATAAAGTTGCTTCCTATTCGGGTTTAGGCCCATGTTCATACAAGGGGTTTAAACCAAAACCTCCGGGACCGTCTCCGGGACGGCGATTACCCGATTAAACGGAAAGTGAGATGGAAGACAAAGTGAAGTTCCTAGCTTTGATCGGAGCCGGAGCTCTGCTCGGCTCTGCCGCTACTATTTCTCTCTTCAAGCTCCTCCCCAGGTAAATCCGCCTTCATTCATTCGCCCAAACATCCATATTTAAAAAAAATAATTAATTTAGTTTCATTTGTTTAACACTAAAACTGCTTAATTTATCTTCCAAGTTTTATTACGTGCAATTTTTGCAGGGCGGTTAAGCATGAGGTTATCAAAGAGGCAGTTAAAGAAAATGGTAATTTATTTTTCAAATACTTTTTTACAGCTTTCTGGAACATAGCAAATTGTGTATAAATTTTTGACAAAGTCACTGAAAAATGAAAAATGAAAAATGTTAATGTAGTACAAGTAGATAAGCACCCAGAATCATCACTTGCTTTGTATTTATAAATATCCATTAGAGAAGATAATTTTCATCCTGCACCTTTATGCACCAAAGAGGTGTTCTTACAGAGTATACTAATTCACTCACTCTATTGGGTTGGTAGTTTGGTACCTTATGCATAGATAAAAGAACAAACTTGTAAAACGAAAAAATTAGAAGGAATCCTTTTTTTTTTTTTTTGCTAATGGTAAATTAGCATGTACAAAGCAATTCTTTAATCACATAGGAAAAGAAAGTTAAATACTGGATAGCATCCTGATCCAAGTTATCTTTCTCGTCCATGATAGCATACAATTGTGTAGGATAATGAGTAATGACGTGTTAGTTCAGGAATTATTCGAGTATCTTGACATGCATTTAACTACATCTGAATCAAAATGCAAAAGCAAAAACTGCTTTTCTTTTTGTGCTTCTTTGCTGAAAACCAATCCTAGTTATAAGGTTATCCTAAGGATTCAAATGGTGGAATATTTGTTTTGTCATCTTCTATAATGCTATTGCTAATGTTTTTTTAGGTGCATACAATTTTTTGTTATACAGTTGGTGGCCTTTTTATTTATTTTTTTCTTTTAAATTACAAGTAGAGGGGAATTTGACAACTTTTTTCCAATGCCTTTTTCTTTTAGTTGGAATCAGGATTTTAAGCATGCATATCCCATAATTACAATAGCTTTCCATCTATATAATATCTTCAGGTCCTACTTTTTTCCGGGCAGAGAATCCTGATCTGCTAAGCGATGAAGTAGTTTGTGAGCAGTTAACCAGGTATCATGGGAATTTAGTTTGAGTAGAAGAACTGCATTTCATGATAACCCATTGCATAGGATAGCCTTGCTAAAGACTTATATACAATTATGGAATATATGCATATCCCTGCCATTATCTCTGTGTTCCCTTCTTTTGTTTCCTATTTGAGGCCATCTAGGTTCTAATATGGGTTCGGTATATGCACAAAGATGGGATTAAGCTGGGTGGTTTCTCTTTCCACCTGATCTTTTATCTTTTACCTTTTATTTAGCAAATCACCTTTTTTTTTTCTTTTTTTTTTTCTTTTTCGTTAGGAATATTCAATTCTTTGGCCTCGATGCCCAACAAAAAGTGACTGCATCATATGTTGTGGTAATTGGTCTTGGAGGAGTTGGGAGTCATGCTGCTAATATGCTTTTGAGGTCTGGGGTTGGCAGGTTACTACTTGTGGATTTTGACCAGGTAATGTTGACTGAACCTCCTAGTGTTAGATATTACAACAAGAATGCCATATAACATGTTATCGAACAGTAATTACTTGCTCAGTCTTAGTCACTTGCATGTTGTTGGTTTAGTAATGGTCTCTGTTTCAGCTTTATGAACCATATATGAACCTCCATAAGTTGCAACATATTCACTTGTGGACCATCCTTGTTTCCCCTTGGAAACTTACAGCTTATATCTTCTCTGCAAACTCCTATTAAAGCAAGGCTTTTAGATTTTTTTTTTAAATTTCAAAAACCATCATGACATGGAGTATAATTTCAGACATCAAATTGTGGAGTGTTTTAAAGTGGGGCGACTGAGAGTTCTTTTGTCATTTGCATTACCTAAATTCTAGTCTGAGTTTTGTTTTTTTTTTAAACCTTCAAATGGCTCAAAAATGGAAGGATACATTTCTCATATTGTCAATTTAAGTTATAAATAGGATTGTTGCCAATTTCTGTAAAATTTGGCATTTGGGCAGTTGCTAATGTTTTATATTTTTCACAATTGGCATTATCATGTTCATTTTAGTGCTAGCTTGTGATCCTCATTTAGTGATTGCATCTTAAGGTGACAGTTTCATCACTGAATAGACATGCTGTTGCAACAAGAGAGGATGTTGGTACCCCAAAAGCCTTGTGTCTTAAGAAGCATTTCCAATCAATATTTCCAGAGTGTCATGTAGATGCAAAAGTTCTGTTATATGATTCATCCTCTGAAGAGGAGATTCTCTCTGGCAATCCTGATTTTGTCTTGGACTGTATTGATAACATTGACACAAAGGTAGCTTTATTCCACTCATCTTCCCTAATCTAGTTTATCTTAGTTTCATTTACTAATATTTGTCATTTTTTATCCACTTACGAAAGTCCCCTTAATTAAGTTTTATAAATTGTGATTTGTACTATTGCTTCACTTTTTCCATTTTCTAAGTGTGTTTATTCATATATTTCTCAGGTGTCACTTCTTGCTGCATGTGTACGTAGGGGTTTGAAAGTGCTGTCTGCAACAGGAGCCGGGGCACGCGCAGATCCCACCAGAATACGTGTGGCTGACTTAAGAGAGTCAACTAATGATCCACTATCTCGAGCTGTAATATTTTTTTATACGGTCTATGTTTTGTGTTCTACATAATTTTGATGCATGCTACTGATTAACTATTCAATTGCACAGGTAAGACACCGCTTGAGGAAAGACCATGGAATTGATGGTGGCATTCCGATAGTTTTTTCTTTAGAAAAGCCTAAAGCAAAGCTGCTTCCATTTCAAGGACCGAGTGGAGAAGAAGAAAATCCTTCGGATTACCAGGTAAGAATGTTACTACTGTTCGGCTCTGTTAGAGATTGATGTGTCAATTGCTTATGCTTTTGGAGACAAAATTGGTGTTTTTTTTTTAATGTTGTTCGGTAGTCATTTCTTATTGTGAAGGGCCCGCGTTCTAAATTTGATATTTGGATGTCAGATAGTGCCAGGTTTTAGGGTTCGCATCATTCCAGTTCTAGGAACAATACCTGCAATTTTTGGGCAAGTCATGGCTTCATACGTTGCGACACAACTTGCTGGGCTGCAAGTTCAGATGGAGCCCGTGGTCAATTTTGACATGGATCATTACCATGTATTGCACCACCGTCTCATAGAGCATGAAGAGTTGGTATACGGAACAGCCATGCAAGTGGAGGTACCGGACCTCAAAAATTCATTTGTATCATGAAAATAGTCTCTGATTTATCTTTCCATAGAAACAAACTAATTTGTTATTAGCTGCACACAGTTTAACTCGCATATTATTTGTAGTGTAAGAACATGAAACCATGATAATCTCACACAATCTTGGCTCTATCGCCATTGGAATAATCTCACTCGTCACATAAACTTCGTGTAGGCAGTGTGTTGCAGTGGACATATTTGCGCAGAATGCTGTCTATACGTAATTGATAATGATAATCTTTTGTATGTCCTCTATTTTTTCACTTTTAAGGTAGATGCTGAAGAAGTTATGTATGTTGCTAAAGAGTTGTGGCATGGGAGAAGCGCAAGGGACCAATCGGTCAAAGAGGTTGGGCGCGCAATGTGGCGCTCAGTAAACGAATTGATGCTTGTGAGGTAGGGATCGATTATCCAACTCTTTAGTTTCTTGGTTATTGCCTCTAATTCGTACATCGATTTTGTTGGCTATACGTTTTCAGATGGGACAGGACAAAGCCAGCGACCGTGTCCAACTTGATCCTTCTAAGATTTAAAGAGGTAATAAACACGTTTCTTATGTAAACATGAAAACCATTCAGAAAACCTCTTATTCTCTCGTTTTCCACCTTTTCTCGCTTAGGCTGAAGAACACGAGTCCAAGTCTCTGGAAGATATAAAGGAGAGCGAGCCGGAATTCTTCGACAGGGTGACGTCTGTGCTCAAGCGAGCTGAACAGGACTTTGGGTTGTCTTGTACTTGATGCAGAGACTAAACTTCTCGACATTGCTGCATTGGGGAGTTCTTGCGGGCTATATGTTCGTTCTGAGAGCAACCGGGACGCGATCATAATCCGGGTTTACACTGTCCAATAAGTTGCTTATGGTGGCTTTTTTCTGCTGTTTGGTTTTAGCTCTTACAATTCTGGCTTATGTTGTAATGGTCATGAAACATAGAATAGTTGAGACCTCAAGAAAGTGAAATTGTAATCTTATTTTTGGATCTGTATTATTTAAACGGTCCATTTAATCATTTAATGAATATTATGGAGTACTTGCAAGGCTCAGAAACCGTTTAATATATTACCAAATATTGGTATCAAGTTTTCACAGCTATTGAGTATCTGATATTGTCCAATATATTGGTATCGTTATTTTTGTGTCTGATTTGCTGTGTAATAAAAAAATAAAAAACAAAAAACAAAAAGTTCGGATGGTCTTCTAACAGAAAAAGGTTGGAATCGGGCTTATTTTTGGATCTGTATTAGTTAAACGGTTTATTTAATCATTGAATGAATATTACGGATTACTTGCAAGGCTCAGAAACCGTTTAATATATTACCAAATATCGATTATATTGGCTTATCTCTATTAATGTAAAATAATAATGTTAAGATACAGAGAATTCTTGGTGAAATTTATAAAATCACAAGTTTATTAATGAACATGAAGAGCATTTTTGGCAATACGTATAAATGGATTTGACGATTCATAATTTATTAGCATTATTCAGAAAATAAATTTTTAGAAATATTTTTTTAAAACATACAATTAAATCGAACAATATAATAGGTATATTCAATTCATAACATACTAATAGACTAATGAATCAACTCGTTAATGACATTTGTGTTGTGTGTTAACGAGTCGTGTGACAAATGTAAAAGGTTTTGCTAAGTTGTGTAATAAAAAAATAAAAAAACAAAAAGTTCGGATGGTATTCTAACAGAAAAAGGTTGAAATCGGGCCGATGGATTAAAGCTTAGATGAGGACCTAATGGCCCGAAAGCCCAAATTCGTAGTTAAAGCGATTTTGCAGAGGGATCATCTGGTTGCCACGCTCCTCATATCACAGCCATTTCTCTCAACACTGTAAACGAAGCCAAGAGAGAAGAGAGACAACACAACAAAGAATAATGGGATTGGGGTTACTCGCTTCTCGAACCCTTAGATCTTCTAGGGTTTTCTCCCCAGCGGGCCGCAACTTTTTGCTCCGATCAATCGGCTCCACGCCGGAGCTCCGCAACGCCGAGGCTGCAGCTGCGCAAGAGCCGGCTGCTGCGGCGGATCTCCCCAAGCGGAATCCCGTCGGAGGCGCCCGCGTCCACTTCCCCAACCCGGATGACGCCATCGAGGTGTTCGTTGATGATTACCCGGTCAAAATCCCCAAGGGCATGACGGTTCTCCAGGCCTGCGAGATCGCCGGCGTTGACATTCCCAGGTTCTGCTACCACAGCCGCCTCTCCATAGCCGGAAACTGCCGTATGTGCCTCGTCGAGGTCGAGAAGTCCCCCAAACCCGTTGCCTCTTGCGCTATGCCCGCACTCCCAGGTTTGCGGATTCGGATTTGTTTTCATGCGTATGATTTGCTTCCACTTCCTTTTAATTAAAATTCGATTGTTAGGAGAAAAATTAGAAGTTTGTAATTTCATGTGAATTATGATCCTGCCTTTTGCTTTTAGGTCATGATATTAGGTTTTTCAGTTATTTGCAGCTTATAGAAAAATTGTAGAGCGAAAAAAGGTTAGTGATTTGTTGCCATAACGGATCTTTGGTGTAAAAAATTATTGCCGATTGTGTCTCATAAGAATGATAGTTGAAATTTTCAGTGAAATCTTCTTCGGAGTAATAGTTATGGAATCAACAACTGGAATTCTATTTATCTATTTATTGTTTGCTGTCATGTGTTTATGACTATATGAATTATGAAATGCGATATACTTGTAAATTGTAATTATTTAGCATTTGCACAATATGGGTTTTAGTCTTTAGCCCATATTATGCTTATTATATTCCATGTTTGTGGTGTACTGGTGCATAATTGAAGAAATATAAAGAGCTTTAATTGAAAAAATAAAAATAAAAATAAAATTTACTCCATTGCATTACACAGAAGAGTAAACAGATTACTGAGGTAGAGAGGAGGGGGGAGAGAGAGGGAGAGAGAAGAGGGGTGGACAAATAGCCATGGATACAAATCCAACCCTTTAAAAAGCGCTTTGGTTTTGACTTATTGTGTAATGCGAGCATTCTGTTTCTTTCTAATGAGTATCTAAGTAGTTTTTATAATTGAATGTTTTGATTAATTCTCTTTTGGTTGACATTACTAATTATTTGGAAACTATTTCTCAGGAATGAAAATCAAAACAAATACACCTGTTGCCAAGAAGGCCCGAGAAGGAGTAATGGAGTTTTTGCTAATCAATCACCCATTAGATTGCCCAATTTGTGATCAAGGTGGTGAATGTGATCTCCAGGATCAGTCTATGGCTTTTGGATCTGATCGGAGCCGTTTTACTGAAATGAAGAGATCTGTGGTTGACAAGAATCTGGGTCCATTGGTCAAGACCGTGATGACGAGGTGCATTCAGTGTACAAGGTATGCCTGTAATTAATTTCCAGCATGTAATGCACGGTTCTCAACCTGTTTGTTTATTGTGCTTAAATTTATCTGAGTTCTCAAAATACTTCACTTTATGCTGCCTTCCTTTGGTTTTATGATCTTTTTGTGTATAATAATGATTATCTGGCACGTTTTTCAGTTTGTCAAAATGTGGACATGATTTTGACTGATGATATGGCTTTAAACTTTGATCTGATATGGCCATGTTATTCTAACAGGTGTGTTAGATTTGCAACTGAAGTAGCTGGTGTGCAGGATCTTGGCATTTTGGGTCGTGGTAGTGGAGAAGAAATTGGAACATATGTTGAGAAACTAATGACAAGTGAGCTTTCGGGGAATGTTATTGATATTTGTCCTGTTGGAGCCCTTACTTCAAAGCCTTTTGCCTTCAAAGCTAGAAATTGGGAGTTAAAGGGTACAGAGAGCATTGATGTTACAGATGCTGTTGGATCAAATATTCGAATTGACAGTAGGGGTCCTGAGGTTTTGCGCATTGTGCCACGTTTGAATGAGGTACTTTTATCAAATTGAATTGTTGTGTGAATCTATGAGCCCACTCTTTATGTTCAGGAAATCCTTGCTTTATAGATTCAAGTGCTTTCATGATGTTTATATCAGGATTCTGTAGTTTGAACTTTGAAGGCCAAGTATCATAGATTTGCATTTTAGGAATGATTTGCAATGTTTGTATGGTGTAAAGATGGTATTTTTAGTTTCTTGCTTTTCTGTGTATGTTTTTCCTAGGCATGCCTAAGCTGATCTTGATGTTGCTCTCAACTAGTCAACTCTTCAAAGGTCAAATTATGACCATATCAATTATGCAAGATTCTATTATTGGTTTTTACAGTATAAGCTGGTGTAGTGAATTTCTAAATTTTCTTGTGTAGGACATCAATGAGGAATGGATATCAGATAAAACACGTTTCTGTTATGATGGTTTGAAGAGGCAAAGGTTAAATGACCCCATGATTCGAGGGGCAGATGGACGATTTAAGACTGTGAGCTGGCGTGATGCCCTAGCTGTGGTTGCTGACATTATGCATAAAGTTAAGCCCGAGGAAATTGTTGGAGTTGCTGGTAAGCTGTCTGATGCAGAATCCATGATGGCACTGAAGGATATCTTGAATAGATTGGGGTCAAACAACGTCTTGTGTGAAGGAAATGGCATTTCTTCAAATGCTGATTTGCGGTCTGAATATATTATGAATACTGGCATAAGTGGCTTGGAGAAAGCTGATGTTTTCCTCTTGGTTGGTACCCAGGTAAATGTCAATTGACCTTTTT
>CM008335.1:2186344-2197657 GCA_002525835.2 Ipomoea batatas | reverse complement strand
TAGCAAGGGTCAAACTTATAACTTTCTATAATTATATTTCATCAATTCGATTTTACATTATTGCTGATTACTTAGCTTATTTGTGAATTTAGTCATCTCCTACAAGCTAAGTGGTTAAAGTTAATTTTTAGTAATTTCATTTGACCTTGTCAAACAAGCAACCAATAATATTCGTGTCCAATGTTAATTAGGCGCCGCTTTAGATCATTTAGTTTGTTCATACTATCTACTAGAAATTAAGAAGAAACTCAAGAAAGAGACATCATTATATATAGATTATTGATGGAATATAAACCAAATTATTAACAAACCTTCAAAATAATTATTCACATTTCAATTTATGCTTAAATTTTAAACAAAGATTATTAATTAAAAATAAATTATCAGGTTGCTCGAATAATGCTCAATTCACTCAATTCAACTTATTAAATAAAAAGAAAAAAAGTATTAACGTAAGAGCACATGTCCATACTGAAACAAAAGTTAACCAATACCATACGTAATACGTTTGATTATATATATAATTCACACAGCCTCATTTTATATCAATGGTTACACCACCATGACGAAATGCCAATATATAATATATGTTTTGTGAACACGTTCTGAATTTTGACTTTATTCTTGGGAGGAGGGGGGTTTGGAATCACCCTGGAAGATCACATGGTGGAAAATCAAAATACTATTATTGTGAAATATTACTTATTAATCAAATGTAAAATGAACCAGTACGTAAAGAGATGAAATTAAGAGAGGAATGTAGCATTACTCTATCAAAATGTATAATATAGTCCAACGAGGCTTAGCGTAGTTGGTTCGTCGTCTGACTTAAAGGTCATGAGGGAGGCGGTAATGTGGAATTCGATCCCACTAGAAACATATATGGGAAAAAAGTCCAACGATGATTGAAGGTTTGCATTGGATCTCTTATGCCATGAAGACTATGATCTGACCAGTAGATTAATTGCGCAACTCACGATTGACTTCTACAATAACTCTAGAGACAAGGTCATGTAAGCTTAATTAGGATTAGTCTGACAAAATCGGAATAACCTAAGTTAAAAGAAAAACGAATATAAGGTATATATGAGATTTGCATACCATCCGGAGTAATACAACGTTCGATCTCTAATGACAAATTGAAAATTTAGTGGAAAAAAATAGATAATATGGACAAGTGGAGAATCCATAACCATATAAACAAAACTTTAGAATCCATAACCATATAAAAACAATTCCAAAATCCATAATCATATAAAAACAATCCTAAAATCCATAATCATATACTTATATAAAAACAATTTCAAAATCCATAACAAGAAATGCATTTTGATTTATAGGAAAGTCTAACAATTCTAAAATCTATAATCATATACTTGTATCAAAATAATGGACTTAAAAAAATTATCTTCGGGATAGACCCACATTGCGTGCATGAGCAGCTCAACTGGTCACTTCTTGGGAGAAGAGACCATGAATCGAATCGAATCTCATTTGAACAAAGGTCACTGTGTATCGGGTGCTTATAGACCACAAGATCTTTTGTACATTAAATACTTGTGTTCCCACTTGCCAAGTCGCCATAAAAGTGTAAAACACAAGGAGAAAAAAACAGTTGGAGTAGAAAGCAATAAATGAAACAGCAGGGCCCGAGGTGCTTAGTCATGGACACGTATAAATACCTGACAACCTT
The DNA here is from genome assembly GCA_002525835.2 of Ipomoea batatas. NCBI lineage: Eukaryota > Viridiplantae > Streptophyta > Magnoliopsida > Solanales > Convolvulaceae > Ipomoea > Ipomoea batatas. The sequence continues at coordinate 2,195,964 of CM008335.1, read as the reverse complement.
ACAAACTGGAGCCATGAACGGTTTCCTCGATAGACCTTTGCTGTCTTTTTGTTTCTGCTTCACGGAGATCAACATTTGACTCGTTCTTTTCCTGTCCAGCTTTTTCTTATAGGCCCCTTTTCTCCTTTTCGGTTTATTTGTGTTCTCCATCTTCTTCTATTCTCCAATCCAATTCTCCCGTCCAGTTTTTTTTCATCTCCGACAATGCAAACGGAACTCAAAACCGCCGTCTCCCTCGCCGCACGCACCGGCCGGCATTTGCAGCGTTACGATAATGGCCGCCGTCAAGTCGTCGGGTAAAGAAACAAAGTTTTTCGTTTGCATGCATCCGTTAAGAATTATGTACAGAAAATTGAAGCATATGGCTCCATCTCAACTAAAAACCTGAGCTGATATCTTCGAGATTCAAACTCATGACTTTTGGCATGGGTTGACTCTAATACCAAAATTGAAGTATGTGCTCCATTTCAGCTAAAAGTCTAAGCCGATAGTTGGATTGCACATTTATGTTTATGCTCATGATGTTTTTCTACCTTGAAAACCCAGAAAATTCAAACGATAGTGCAGTTTATTATGTGTATGAAATGGGGGAGAATTGATATAACAGTGGTCTTAGGAATATCTGGGAATGAAACTGAGGATGTTAAATTGGTTGTCTTTTTGTCATGTTTGTGTGTTAATGGATAGTGATTTTCTTGTTTTCAGGTTGATTTTGATGTTGAAGCTAATAATTCTGTTTCTAATAATTTTGTTATGTTTTTTGATTGTGCAGATGTGTCCCCTATAGATACAAGGATAGTGGTGAGACATCATCCTTGATGGCTGAGGATGCATTTGAAGTTCTTGTCATTAGTCCTCAGAGAAAAAGCAAAGGGATGCTGTTTCCTAAGGTACTCAAAAAAGCTCAAACTTCATCCAATCTTAACATCAATGATTCTGAACAGACATTCAGTGTATAGTATTCAGAGTTAAGTTTTCATAAAATCAAAAGTAAATAAGGTGGGTACAATTCTAGCCCAGTTGGTTGAACAGTTGGTTGGCTTGGTAACCATGAGGTTCCAAGTTTGACTTGTCATGAGCTACTTATTGGTCTTCTTGGTTTGAGCCAGTAAGCTATATATGAACAAAACTGATTTACTACCTTATAGTTCTTTGTCCCTAGTATCAAAAGGCTGTTGGCATGTATATTATGTGTTATTTGTGTATATTCTTGTTGTTTTACACAACCTTGACGATGGTGATGGCAGGGAGGATGGGAAACGGATGAAACAATCGAAGCTGCAGCCCTGCGAGAGACAGTTGAGGAAGCCGGGGTGTTGGGTGAGATTGAGGTTAGTCTCACCGTCAGTTTAAACATCTATCAGCTTAAACTTTTAGTTGAGATAGAACATCTGATCTGTATTCTTGTCAGTGTTGTTGCTAATCATAGGAAACCTCAATCTGATGTCCTTAATCCTTTTGCAGTGTAAACTAGGAACATGGAGCTTTGAGACCAAGAATGGCAAAAACTCATGTGAAGGTCACATGTTCCCTCTCCTTGTGAAAGAGCAGCTAGATTCCTGGCCAGAGAAGGAAATTCGCCAAAGACATTGGGTATGCATTTGCATTTGCATATATTCACTGATACAAAACTCCATTTTTCATAACAAAGAGGAAAATTAAGTGTACTGAAATGGTAATAAGTGAATTGAATTATATCGCAGATGAGTGTAAGGGAAGCGAGGAAAGTTTGCAAGCAATGGTGGATGAAGGAGGCGTTGGAAGCGTTAGTAGGGCACGTAACGAAGCAGAGGAATGCTGGGATATTGTCAGCCATGGGGCTTAGCCAAGGCACCCTTTTCTCGATTAGATGTGGAGCTCAAATTGTTCCTCCCCCAACCATGGCTTCTGCAGAGGAAGCATAGGCTAAGGGGAACCATTTGAATTGGTGTGATATATAGCAAAGCAATAAGAGTTATGAAGGTATGACAGACAGACAGACAGACTCAAATTTGAAGAAAATGGAAGATACATATATGCAGGTAGGAGTTGTAAGCTTAATTTCATGTTCTTGTAATTGGAGTCATGTCATGTTCTTGTTCTAGAATAGAATAGGCTGATCTGATCTGATGATATAGCAGAGCTGTGAAGTTGTATTAGTAGTAGTTATCATGTCACAGGATAGTATGTAGTTTTACCCATTTGTGTTTTTTTTTTTTTTTTTTTTTTTTATTAGGAAATGATTTAGCCTTGTTCAACTTTACTTTTTTTTAAAAATGGAGTTTTTATGATTTTGTAGACTTTTTAATGATAAAAATGTATAAATACGTACAAAGTTAATGAAAGTCTAAAAGTTTTTTGAAGAGTCTTAGAAAGATTTTATAAAAGTCATTTAAAATCAAACGTTAACCAATACGAAGCATTGTCATGGGTGGCTTAGTGGCTAGCCCACCGCTCAGCGGCAAATTATTGCATGGACCATGGTCCACACAGCTGTGTGGACCACAAATAAAAAGTACATTATTTTTATACTGAAGGTACATTATTTTTGTACTGTAGGTACATTATTTGACAGTATATATCAAATAATGTACCTTCAGTACAAAAATAATGTACCCTAAAATAATGTACCTACAGTATAAAAATAATGTACCTTCAGTACAAAAATAATGTACTTTTTATTTTTGGTCCACACAGCTGTGTGGACCATGGTCCATGCAATAATGATTGCCGCTCAGCGCAAAGCACTTATAGGGACATATTTGCTAATAGTTGTATAAAAATCTTTTGTTCTTTTTTAATATCAACTTTATCGCTTTATACGCCCATCCTAATGCTTCTCTATCACCCATGTCACTTGAATCCTAGACCCATGTAATTTGTGACACTTGAATCCTAGACATTTTGAACAGATTCAACGTATCAACTAGTTAAAAGATTATTTATATAAAACTTGAACTTTTTGTGAACACGTTTCAAATTTTGACTTTTTTTTTCTTTAGTTGAGGGAGGGGTTTGGAATCATCTTGGAAGATCACATGGTGGAAGACAAAAATACTATTATTGTGAAAAAAGACATCAGGATGTTTGGTTTGAGGGAATTATAATTCCGTTGAATTGAAATTCCCCTATTCTCATGGAATTAGAATCCTACGTCCTTCTTGGTATTTCAATTTCATGAATTTTATGAAGAAAAAGCATAATTTTGAGACAATTACTCCTCTTTTTCAACATAAAAAATAAAATTGATGGTTGACCTCTCTCTTTTCATTATATCGTGTCTTCTTCTCCTACTCTCAAAACAAAACGTCAATTAGTATGCCAACATTAATCAAATATATATATATATATATATATATATATATATATATATATATATATATACATTTTAAATTGAATATGGTCATTTAGAATTAATAATAATAATAATAATAATAATAATAATAATAATAATAATAATAATAATAATAAGTATGAACATTTTGGACTTTATACTACTTATTCCTTTTCAATTCCCATGTATACCAAACATGCAAACATTGGAATTGAAATTTTCAATAATTCTATTCATGCAAATCAAACACTGAAATTTAAATTACCACTTTATTCCCACATTATTCATCTCTCATAGAATTGCAATTCATCTCCACTAAACATGTCATAAGTACAAAAATCATGCTCCACTCATTTAACCATATATTTTAAAGTCGTTAATTGTACTTTTAAGAGTACGTACTATTTGTTAGTTGTTCATGGGTAGCTTATTAATTGGTTCTCAAATGAAACATTACACTAATGAGCATAATTGGATTATATCAGCTACAGTATTATGTAAGGATTTCACTTTTTTGTCTACATGGACTTAACTCACTAATTTAGTAGACAGTATTTGAAAGAATAAGGATTTCACTCTCTTATAAAAATGATTCCTTATAGACATCAAGTACTTGTCTTCCAACTTAATATGTTGCCAAGTTTAAAACACAAGTAGAGACTCTGCATTAACACTAGATCAGAATTTTTGTCCATCTCCCTATATTATTGAGAATATATGTCATTTACCATTCATATCCTTACTAACAATATCAAAGATCCATGCTACAAAGAGTCTCAATAGGAATAGTAAATGATATATACAAGGAGATCAACATTTGAGTCGTTCTTTTCCTTTCTAGCTTTCTTATCGGCACCTTTTTCTCCATCTTCTTCTATTCTCCAATCCAATTCACCCTTTCAGTTATTGTCATCTCCAACGATCTGGCGATGCAAATCGACCTCAAAACCACCGTCGCCTCCCCCGCTGCACGCGCCGCCCTGAATATGCAGCGTTACGACAATGGCCGCCGTCAAGTCGTCGGGTACATTCTCTCTCGTTCTTCGTTTGCATGCATCTGTTTAGAATTATGCACAGAAAATTGATGTTTTTCTTCCTTAAAAACCCAGAAAATTCAGACGATAGTGCAGTTTAATGTATATGAAACGGGAGAAAATTGATATAACAGTGGCGTTAGGGATATCTGGGCAACTAATTTAAGGATGTTGAATTCGTTGTCCTTTTGTTATTTTTGTTTGTTAATGGATACTGGATAAGTGGATAGTGATTTCTTGTTTTCAGGTTGATTTTGAGATTCAATTAAGGTAATGCTGTTTTCTAATAATTTTCTTATATATGCTTTTGACTATGATTGTGCAGATGTGTCCCCTACAGATACAAGGATAGTGATGAGACATCATCCTTGAAGGGTGAGGATGCATTTGAAGTTCTTGTCATTAGTCCTCAGAGAAAACGCAAAGTGAAGCTTTTCCCTAAGGTACTCAAAAACCTCAAACTTCACCCAATGTTAACATCAATGATTCTCAACATTAATTCAGTGTATTCAGAGTTAGGTTTTCATGAAATCAAAAGTAAACAAGCCGGTCGGACAGTTGGTTTGTTAATCACGAGGTTCCATGGAAGTTATTCATTGGCCTTCTTGATTTGAGTCAATCAACTATGAACAAGGCTGGTTTACCACCTTGTAGTTCTTTGTCGCTAGTATCACAAGGCTGGTTGGTTTAACCTAGAGTGCCAAAAAAAGAAGTAAATAAGGTCAGATGGATTAGATATTTGCATGCATGTATATTATATGTTGTTTTACACAAGCTTGACCATGGTGATGACAGGGAGGATGGGAAACAGATGAAACGATGGAAGCTGCAGGGCTGCGAGAGACAATGGAGGAAGCCGGGGTGGTGGGTGAGATTGAGGTTGGTCTCATTGTCAGTTTAAACATCTGTCAGCATAAACTTTTAGTCAAGATAGAACGTAATTTGTTAACATAAACTTTTAGTTGAGACAGAGGGCACACCTGTATTCTTGTATATATGTTGTTGCTTATCTTAGGAAACCTCAATCTCCTTAATTAACCCTATGAATTTGCAGGGTAAACTAGGAACATGGAGGTTTGAGAAAGGCAAAAAAGCATGTGAAGGTCACATGTTTCCACTCCTTGTGAAAGAGCAGCTAGATTCCTGGCCAGAGGAGGACATTCGCAATAGACAATGGGTATATATGCATTTGCATTTGCATTCACTGATACAAAACTCCATTTTTTTTTGTTATCATAAAGAGGAAAACTGTACTGAATTGAATTGCAGATGAGTGTAAGGGAAGCTAGGAAAGTTTGCAAGCAATGGTGGATGAAGGAGGCATTGGAAGCATTAGTAGGGCACGTAACGAAGCAGAAGAATGCAGGCTTACTTTCAGCCATTGGGCTTAGCCAAGACACCCTTTAATTTTCTCCCTTCCCCAACCATGGATTCTGCAGAGGAAGCATGGGCTGCAGGAGGAGGGAAACCATTAGTAGTAGTTAATTAGTTATCTTGTCATAGGATAGTATTTTATATTTATATATATAAATTTAGATTACGAGTGAAACCAGCATTCACTACTTAAAAAGGTGTATGGAGTAAACCATGCTCTTGTTTAATACAGAGTAGCTAACAATCACAAACCACACTCGCATTAGAATTCTATACGAGTTATAAAATTGTGAATATAGAGTTCTGTAATGATTAATATAGAATTAAAAAATTATGAATATAGAGTTTAAAAATTGTAAACATAGAGATTAAAAAGTGAATATAAAATTCTACAATTATGAACATAGAGTTCTAAAATTGTAAACTAACCACTGATAATTTGGCTAAAAGGTTCTCCGTATAAGGTTTTGGCCCATATATTTTTCAATCCACAACTTTGGCCCATTACTTAAGACAAAGCCCAAATACAAGACTCCATTTCTTCTATCTTCTCCAATGTACTAGATAAGTCTGCAGAATCTTCCAGACACTTCGCATCACTCTCCTATTTATCATCCTTACCAGAAAGGAAAGAGAGAGTTTAAACTGCGAAAAAAATCAGTTCACAAGAGAAAATGGCGGCATTCTTCGGCGATCCTTTCCGGCGCTTTCTCTGGAGCCCTACATTCTACCACCGCGGAACTCCGCCCGGATCCGCCGCCCTCCTCGACTGGATCGAGTCTCCGACCGCTCACGTCTTCAAAATCAACGTTCCAGGTCCGTATCTTCTTCATCTTCTCCGATCGAAATTACACCTCCACGAGTAAATTTTGAGCTAGTCATCTTCTCCGATCGAAATTACAACTCCGCGACTAAATTTTGAGCTATTCATCTTCTCCGATCGGAATTACAACTCCACGACTAAATTTTGAGCTATTCATCTTCTCCGATCGGAATTACAACTCCACGACTAAATTTTGATCTCTAGGGTTTTGAATTTTGATTGCAGGATATAGCAGGGAGGACGTGAAGGTACAAGTGGAAGACGGGAACGTATTGGTGGTGAAGGCGGAGGGTGGGAAGGACGAAGCGCACGGGAAGGAGAAGGAGGTGGTTTGGCACGTGGCGGAGAGAGGCGGAGCAACGGGAAACTTTTACCGGGAAATTGAGCTGCCGGAGGGAGTGAAGGTGGATCAAATCAAAGCTCAGGTCGACAATGGCGTCCTCACCGTCACTGTACCTAAGGATACCAGTCCCAAGCAATCTAAAATTAGGAACATCAATATTACCAGCAAACTATGAAAAATAAAAAATCAAAATAATGAGTAAGTATATATAGTGAATAAAGACGGGTTGTCGCGTGAACTATCTTTCTTATCACCAGAATATAATATGTACTCCGTATATCTTTATATAATAAAGATCCATATATAATGTATATATTTATTTAGTAATTTTGATCCATAACAAAAACTTTTATTAGTAACTAGTATTTTCGTCCGTGCGTTGCACGGAATGGATTTGTTATAATATTTAAAGAATATTTGGATCAATATACAATTATATATATTATAACATCGAATATTATATAGCGCAATTGATGAAATTGATTGGATCGATTATGTTTTTTGATGTTTTCCTAGCTTGAATTAAAACAAATAATTGTCTTATTACCCGTGCGTGGATAAATTTTTTTATTATATATTGAGATAATAAAAATAAAGATGAAATTATAAAAAATTCTAATATTGAACGTGTACAATTATTTGATTATAAGATTAGTACAAAAGTATTACTCAATTAATTGAATAATATATAACTTGTTTGTCTAAAATTATCTTAAAAAGATCTATAAGTAATATGACTTATATAATTATATTATTACTAAAATAAATATGAGAAAATGAGAAATAAATTAATTATAATTATTATAAAAATAAATTCAACGACCAATGCTTAGCTTAATTACCATAATAATTATTAAGCAATTATTATTAGTCAATTACACTAATATATGTGTAATTATACTTTTATACTTTAAGTATATTCATTTTTCACCGTATTGCATTTAGTTTTAAATCAATTAGTAATATCATTTTTTCTTGGAATAAGGGTCAAATTTACCACTGAACTACACACAAAATTGCACGTATGCCATCGAACTCAAAAAGAATGCAATTGGATCCTTGAACTACATAAACTCATGCAATTAAGTACAAATTGACATGTCTTCAAAAAAAAAAAAAAGAAGAAGTCCAAATTGACATATTTACCTACAATGGTGATGACATGGCGGTTAATAATTTTAAAATAAAATTTTTAAATAATTTTAATTAAAATAATAATAATAATAATAATAATATTTAAAAAAAATAGACGTCTCCGTCAGTTCTTCTGTTTTTTTTTTTTAATTATTAGTGCCGATTATTATGTGTAAATTAATATTAGGGAACCTTATATAGGAAAAATGAAAAGAATTACGTAGTAATATTTACCTAATTTCCGTTCCATTTTTAATTGATGATGTGGAATATTATTATTGAAATATTTCCGTTTCATTTTTAATTTTCGTTCCTTTTTTAATGTACCTTTAATATTGTTTAAAATATGTCTTTATTATTGATGATGTATAATGTTTTCCTTTTTTTTTTAATTAAAATGCAATGATCTGACCATTTCCTTTTTCATTTTAGTCAATTATGGATATTTTTTTATTTGCAGTCAATTATTAATATTCATTTCCTTTTATATATTCAGTCAATTAGTAATATTAGATTCATTTTTAGTCGATTATTATTTTTTTATTTTCAGTTAATTAGTCAATTAGAATAATAGATCCACAGGTATTTTTACCTACTTTCTGTTCTATTTTTAATTAATGATGTAGAATATTATTATTGAATTATTTTCATTCCATTTTTAATTTACCTTTACTATTGTTTAAAATTTAAAATATGCCTTTACTATTGATGATGTATATTATTATTATTGAAATATTTCCTTTCCATTTTAATTTACTTTTACTATTGATGATGTAGAATATTATTATTGAATTATTTTCGTTTCATTTTTAATTTCCATTCCATTGTTTAAATTTGTGAAAGATTTACAATTTAATTGTGATTTGATTTATTCATCTACGTAATATTATTATGAAAAATTAAAATGCAATGATTTTGAACATTTCCTTTTCCGTTTTAATTAATTATGGATTTTTTTTAATTTCCAGTCAATTATTAATATTCTTTTCCTTTTTCAATTGACATAATTTCTGTTCTCTTTTCTATTTTAGTTTTCAATCAATTATTAATATTCATTTCCTTTTTCAATTTACCTAATTCCATTCTATTTAATTGATGATGTAAAATATTATTATGAAATATATTTCTATCATAATATAATTACCATAATTACTAATAATGAATTATGATCAATTATAATTAATATTATTTTATCATAAAAATTTAGAAAGTAAAGTAATTAAGATAACAACATTNAATTATGACATCCATGTATTATGAATTAGTATTGTAATTAAGGAGTATATATTATTATTAAAAAATAATGTATATTTTAATTTCGTTTAATTATGGACGTAATATGTGTATGTTTAATTTTCTTTAATTTTACCCGTAATATATATGTGTATGTTTAATTTTCTTTAATTATGTCCGTAATATGCATGTGTACCATTAATTTCTTTAATTGATTAGATAAAATTATGGCAAGTATAAAAAACCGTTTAATAAAAGTATAATGTTTGAACTAATTTCTCAATGACCATAATTATTAAGATTTTATTCCAAAGTAACCATTAGCATAATTTTATATGTGTAATAATCTGTGAATTGAAATAATTT
>CM008335.1:2150353-2160900 GCA_002525835.2 Ipomoea batatas | reverse complement strand
TGCTGTTCTTGGCAGTTTCTGCTGTTTATGCTGATGAAGGTAAGGAAGTTTTAGCTTGAATCTTCTTAATGTTCATGTGATCTTTCCTTCGTGTTTTTGTTCTTAAAAACCCCTATTTTGATTGGTAGTTGCTTTTCATTAATGTGTTAAGAACCACTATTTTGGTTGGTAGTTGTTTTTCATTAATGATACATTAGGTACACTTTATCTTATTCTGCAGACCTGTTTTATTTGACTGGAAAGGGAAGAAATGTGTGAACTAGTTCTAGGTTGCCCCCGTCCCCCCCACACCTCTGGAAATTCATGATCAGGGGATTTGGTGTTGTTATGTGAAGATTGAGCTTTAGGCAAAGCTGCAACATTGAACTAAAGAGATGTTAATAGTTTAGGATTAATGTTTTGTCTTACAATATACCTTAAAGTTTGTGTCTTTTTCGAGTGACGGGAAAACTTGCAGCCACTATCCGAGTGTGACTCATGACCTTCTCAAACCAAGAAGGCCAATAAGCCAGTCTCACTTGGAGTTGAATTTGCAACTTTTTGGCCTTTCTGACTAACTTGGCTGGGGTTGCTTGTGTCTTCTTGCTTATGATGTGGAAATGTGAATTCAAGAAACTTGTGGACCTAAGCAAAGGCAAAAAGATGGACAAAACAGCTGTCTTTGTTAGGACATTGAGAAAAAACTTTAGTGCATTAAGAAAAAAAGGTCTGCAGTAGACACTAGACAGTAGTTTTATGTAAGCTTGAAAGAACTAGAATGATTGATTTTTCGTCGATTTAGTATTGCGGTATTGCCTTCATAGTGGAATTCCCCAAATGTTGCATCCGCTAACCCGAAAAGAATCTTTGCTAGTCTTCATCATACACATTTGGACGAATAGAGAACACATGTAGTGTTGCCCATTTGTCTGTTTTTTACTATTATTTTCTCTTGATAGAGGAGGGTTTGTATGGCATAGGTAAGAACAAAACAAAAGATCATAATCAAAAAGGAGCATTGTTTGATTTGTTTCCAGCTCATCTTGTCTTTTATTTTCAACTAGCCATAATGTCTTAGTCCCTGTTCCTCGGCCCCTAATCTACCTAGTCTATAACCAAACTGTCAAAACTATATCGATCGAGGAAGGATTTGGGGGATAAGCTAATAAACCTTTGATTGTAACAAGCCTCATATTTGTAAGTTGATATTAGTTGGTGACTTAAAGATAACTGACAAGCCTTTTGCTCGTTTATATTGTTTAACCTAGTGGATATGTCTAATGTTGTGATATGTGTATGGTTTTTGAAGAATTGAATTGATACTAATTGTGTTGTTATGTTGTGGGGGTTTTCGGTTTTCCACATAGATGCATTCGTTGGTGTGAACATAGGAACGGACCTGTCAGATATGCCACACCCGACGCAAGTAGTTGCGCTTCTCAAAGAGCAGCAAATTCACCATGTTAGGCTATATAATGCAGACCGAGGCATGCTTTTGGCACTTGCTAATACAGGCATCAAAGTTGCTATCTCGGTCCCCAACGAGCAGCTCCTTGGCATCGGGCAATCGAATTCCACTGCTGCTAATTGGGTCTCGCAGAATGTTGTGGCGCATTATCCCGCCACGAACATCACAACTATTTGTGTTGGCTCGGAGGTGCCATCGTCCCTCCCGAATGCTGGGCGTGTCCTTGTCAGCGCCCTCAGGTTCATTCATTCGGCCCTCGTGGCATCCAACCTCGACAGGCAAGTGAAAGTCTCGACCCCTCTTGCTTCGTCCATAATCCTCGACTCCTTCCCGCCTTCCCAAGCCTTTTTTAACCACTCTTGGAAACCCGTCTTGGTCCCAATGCTTAATTTCCTTCAATCTACTGGCTCGTTTTTCATGCTCAATGTCTACCCTTATTACGAGTATATGCAATCGAATGGCGTTATTCCCCTCGATTATGCCCTCTTCAAGCCCCTTTCTGCTACCAAAGAAGCCGTGGATTCCAACACTCTCCTCCACTATACCAACGTGTTTGATGCTATGGTCGACGCTGCTTACTTTGCAATGGCTGATCTTAACTTCACGAGCATTCCTGTCGTGGTGTCCGAGTCGGGCTGGCCATCGAAAGGCGACTCTAAAGAGCCCGATGCCACTTTAGATAACGCCAACGCCTACAACAGCAATTTGATCAAGCACGTGATAAACAAAACTGGAACACCAAAACATCCCGGGATTGCTGTTAGTACATACATATATGAGCTGTATAATGAAGACATTAAGTCCGGTCCTCTGTCCGAGAAGAATTGGGGATTGTTTGATGCAGACGGGAGACCTGTATATATCCTACGCCTGACTGGATCAGGATCTGTGCTAGCAAATGATACCACGAATGACACGTTTTGTGTTGCAAAAGAAGGGGCCGATCGTAAAATGCTGCAGGCTGCTCTCGATTGGGCTTGTGGACCGGGAAAGGTCATTTGTTCGCCTTTGATGCAGGGAGGACCGTGCTATGATCCTGATACCGTGGCAGCTCATGCCACATATGCTTTCGACGCTTATTATCAGAAGATGGGGAAGGCCCCCGGGACTTGTGACTTCAACGGGGTGGCTACTGTAACTACAACTAACCCTAGTAAGCTTTCCTTTTCTTTTCTGCTTTTATTTTCTGAAATTTTTGCTTATAACATATCATTATTTCGTGAAATGAGAACATAACTAGACTTTGTACTCTTGTATCATGGTGTTGCAGGCCACGGGTCATGTCTATTCGGGAGGTAATTTCTGTCTATATAATCAGTGTTTTGTTCACAAATATTTCGTGACACTTTGCTACAATATAAACCTATTTCTTACCCTTTCGCTAAATGCAACTATGGTCATGCAGTGGCGGGAAAAATGGCACGTTTCTGAACAGCACAGCTTCGGGCATAGGAGCTAACATCACGTCAAGCTCCCCAACGCAACACTTGAACTTCAAGTCCTTCGTGGCACAGATCATGCTCGGGATTTTAGGATGGAGCGCAACTCTCTTGTAGCCGCCAGCCTGCATATAGATTACATGCAGACTAGGCTGCACGAGTTATAATCAAATGCGGTGTTGTTGATCGTATTGAAAGAGGGAAAGAGGGAGGTAGGATGATGGAGCCTAGGGTGTTCTTGATGAGCAAATTTTTGGTGAGAATGGTCATTTTTTTGTACAGAACCAGTTGGCTTTCCTTGGGTAGTTGAATGCATTCAAATTGTGCACTAAAATAACTTCAAAATTTTTTTGGTTGTATTTTGGTACATTTGAATGTTCTTGAGCTGCAGTATATGCTTTTTTGGCTGGTTTAAGGTTTACAGTTTACACACACAAGCTCAGGATCAGTATGATTAAGTCATTTGAAACACAAGAAAACAGGCATTCAACAATGATTTTGAAACAACCTTAAATTTAAGCTGTATTCGTAATGGTTCATATGGTAAGATCGACTATTAATATAAGGTACATTATTTGGTATAATCTACGTTCAGTATATTAAAAACGTATATGTAGTCATGATCGGCATTGCAATATTGGGCAAATTACACCATGGCTAGGGTTAATTGACCCTGTTTCAAAAATAACTTTCAAATCTTGACAAGAGATATAGAAACAGTCAATTGTAAATACAGAACATTAATTAAAGATACAAAATTTTTGTATCAAGGTTCACAATACAATATAACTATTGGACCATGACCCAATAATCAAATCTATATAATTCGAAGCCCATATTATATAATTATTGTTGCAAAGCCCATGGCTGTTTTCACGCCCGTATGATATAACTAACCTGAAAACCCTACTTTCTTCCCCATTAAATACTCTCGTTTCCATTCCTCTTGCAACACAGATCTCATGAAATCAAGTATCAAGTTCTTTGCTTTTTGCCGTAATTAATCTCGTGGAGCATACTAAAGAAGCAAGATCTTTGCTTTTTATGTTTTTGATTTTGTTTTTTTATGCGATTCGAAGGCATCTACTATGATTTCCTCTGATCTATTCAGTAGCAGAGGAAATACGAAACGATGCGAAATCAAGTTAGGTTTTCTGATACTTATGGACACGCAGATCGCTTCGTTCTCCGTGGATTCTTGCGTTTTCTCTTAGGTTTCACATTTTTTTTAAATCTTGTTTCTGGGCTGATGTTCGATGGTGATTGATTTGCTTTAACCACACCGAAAGAGGGCCGGTGGAGATGGCGGCTCTGGTTTGAGCAGGAGATTTGTTCTCGCTTCCATGGCGCTGTGGTGGCGAGCTTTATGAGTCTTTTAGATGAGAGCTCTGCTGTTTCAGTTCTGTGGAAGTTGGGGATTTGGTCTTTTTAGCTTCTGCTTCAATCATGGAGTCGTCGTTCTTCTGCCTGTTCCTTAAAAGTGGGAAATCTTTGGCCTTTCGACTGAGAACACTGCCCTCTCATCCGAGAATTGAAAATTAAGTTTTGAAGCAATTTTAGTGTAGTTAATTATGCTGTTGACTTTAGTTGATGATCTTTATTTAATGCATATTCTTAAAATTGAAAAAGTAAAATTTATTTAATGGATATTATCGAAATTGAAAATGGGGATTCATAAAATGCTTAATTAATAGTCATCCAAAAAGAGAACATTACAGATAAAATTTGCAAGGCTATGCAACACGACTTTGAACAAACAGTCGTAGAAGGAATTCCTAGCAAAATCCTTGATATAACTTTGGATTGTCTGAAGATATAAGCTTTGCCCAGCATTAGAATATAAGAACGTTCTAGTAAATTCATTTAACTTGTTTAATGGATGTTTTTTCATGATAAAAACATTGAAATTGACCTTGTTAGAACTTAGAAGCTTCCATGCAGAACTGCAGTCTGCAGAAGAAGATTCAACGACTTAGCTGAAGCTTTTGGAATTAAAGAAAGTTATAATCTTTGAAATTCAACGCGTTTCTTCCAATATTTTGGTTATCGCCATCCGTGACTTCAAATTCCTCCGTTAATATAATGCTTAAATTAAAAAAAAATTATAAATCCAATTGTTAATCTCTGCGTTTAATCTAATTCAATTCATCGATAGTAAAAGAGGAAGAAGTGTACCGAGAATTCTGTTATGTCCGTTTCATGTGGGGTGGGGAGCGTGGTGGCGGCGGGCTGCATGCGGTGGGGATGGCGGCGTTGCACTTACGTCGGCGGCGACGACAGTGCTTCGTGGCCGTCAGCCACCGTCGAGGAATTCGAGCCAGTTCCCCGGCTCTGCCGCATAATTCTTGCCAACTACGAGGAAGATCTCCAGAACCCGAAGTTCCCGCCTGCCGCCGGCTACGGCCTAAACCCTAACTCCGTCGTGAAGCGCGTGAGCTACGAGGACACGCGCGGCCGTGTTCCGCCGTTCATGATATACCTCGACCACGACCACCGTGAGATTATCCTGGCGATCCGCGGCCTCAATTTGGCCCGAGAGAGCGACTACAAGGTCCTCCTCGATAACCGCCTAGGGCAACAAATTTTCGACGGCGGATATGTCCACTCCGGGCTTCTAAAATCGGCGATTTGGGTTTTAAACAGCGAGTCCGACACTTTAAAGCGGCTATGGGAGGAGACAGGAAAGACCTATCGGATGGTTTTCGCCGGGCATTCTTTAGGCGCCGGCGTGGCGGCCCTTCTCACGCTGATCGTCGTTAACCATAGGGATACGTTAGGGGGAATTCCGAGGAATCTAATCGCGTGTTTTGCGGTGGCGCCGTCGCGGTGTATGTCTCTTAACTTGGCTGTTAAGTACGCCGATGTAATACACTCGATTGTGCTGCAGGTTAGTGGCTGTCAAAAAAAGATTCAATCTTTTTGTTCAAATTTGTCCGGAGATTCATATGTTGTCACTTTCTAGGATGATTTCTTGCCAAGGACACCTACCCCATTGGAGGATATATTCTCATCCATATTCTGGTTAGTTCTTGAATTTTATTTATTATATTTTATTAGTGAGTGAGTGGGAAATTGGTATTTTAGCCGGCAAAAGATCGGAAGTAAACTAGTTTAATTGACTCAAAATAAAAAGGTTAATATTCGACGGGTCGTTGGGGAGTCAAATCAGTTTAAATTCTCGGGTCAAAGATTGAAATGAGAACAAAATTAAATTTGTTGATAAAAATTAAAAGATTTTGAAACTTGAACTAGAATGGGAAAAGAGCATTTGGGACATGTGTTTTATGTCAGCCGCTCTTTTTCCATTCTAATGATCTAATTTAATTTTTGTTTTACTCTTTGACCCAACTAAATTAACCTAGTTGTGAAATCAAATAGAATAGCATGGGTACCAAGTTAATAGTCTTTGACCTACTTAGCTGGATTTACACCTTTTTGTTTTATTTATTCCTTCTATTGGTTGAACTGAATTGCTATGAATCTTTTGATGATAATCCCACAAGCCTGCCATTAATGCTTTAAACAGTCTTCCCTGCTTGCTATTTCTAGTGTGCATGAGAGATACATTTGTATCTGAAACTGCAAAGCTCCAAGATCCCAGAAGATTATATGCACCTGGAAGAATGTATCACATTGTGGAAAGAAAATTCTGCAGGTACCTTTCTGAATGCATTTTACAGAATGGTTTAAAGTAGTGATTGGCATCATTTCTGAAACTTCTTGATGATGCAGATGTGGGAGGTTTCCTCCAGAAGTGAGAACTGCGATCCCGGTTGATGGGAGGTTCGAGCATGTCGTCTTGTCCTGCAATGCAACCTCTGATCACGCGATTGTTTGGGTAGAAAGAGAGGCCGAGAAGGCATTACAAGTGAGTCGAGCTTCTGTTCTGCAAATTGAAGCATGTGTTCCATCTCAACTAAAAGTTTAAGCTGGTAGTTGGATTGCTCTGAGTTTTGTGTGTTTGCAGAGACTGAAGGAGATGAGTGGAGAGGACGCGAGAGGTGCCCCGAAACTGCAGAAGATGGAGAGACAGCAGACCTTTGAAAGACAGCATAAGGATGCAATGGAGAGAGCTGTGAGTTTGAAGATACCTCATGCTGTTGTGATGGGGGAAGTGGCTGAGGGAGGGGTTTTGGAGAAGAACACCATTGCAGAGCCTTATGTGCAGAGTGAAGATGTGTTGGAACTTAAAGCTAAGTTCTTCAATTCCAGAACTAACTGGCATGAAGTAGTTGAAAAGCTTTTCAAGAAAGATGAATCAGGGCAATTGTTACTACATAGGGATCCCACTGCTATTGACTAATTTCTTTGGCACTTTTTTTGTTAGTGTTTTTGAGATTGTTGTATATTGTATTTGTATTCCACATCTGTAAATATACCAAGATGTTGATTCTTAGCAAATTCTTTTATTGTATTTGTACCATAGCTAGTTTTTGCATATTGTTGAGCATATATAATATATTTCAATTTGGTATCAGAGAAACTATGGTCTAGATTGCTTGGAGCCCAGCTAATTGACCGATAATTAATTCCCTCAAACTAATTAAGTCAATAGACAATTTTCACACTCTCACAAGATAAAAGATGAATAGTGTTAGCCCCAAAAGGGTAACGAATGAAGTACGGAGTATAATTTTAGTAAAGTCTATTAACGCGACTTACCTAGGTAGTGACTGTAAGTTTTGTCGGCCAAAAAAAATTAGTGTTAGTCATCAACAATGGTAACTAAACCCATAATACTGCATCTAACACAAGAAGATTAGTACAAACATTACTGCATAAGATAAGGTTGTCTACAGCATTGTTTGGTACTAGGAAGAATCCTTCACAAAATTCACAAAACAAATTTACAACCAGCAGAATGATTCTAGTAGCAGCATCTTTGAGAAGTTACTAAAACCAAAGCTACACCTATAGTCTATAGAAGCTTATATTAGGGGGTTCATAATCAACGATATGCGCTCAAGTTAGGCATGATAGTTGTCTAGCTCGATGTCAAGGTCATCGGCTGACTTGTCAACAGCCGCCTTCTTCCATCCACGGCCTTGGCCTTGGCGTCGGCCACGTCTGTTCCTCAATCTCCCACCACCCCTTTGGCTGAACCCCAAAAAAAAAAAAAACAGATAATATAATGTTAGTGTTCTAAAACTGAAATTTTCGTTTTTCATCTACCCTAGTGATGTTTCGTATTTAGTTTCTCTATGTGCACTTGAACAAAGTACGCAAGTCAAGACCTTACCCAGAACCCTGCATAGCGCCACCACCGGCAGGACCTTTTGTCCAAGCAGGACCACGTGCCTGACTGAACAAACCAAAACAATAACAATTATTACATTGTACATAGAGAAGGCTTAATAACAAACAAAACGAGAGGGAGGCACCCAAAAACAGTGATAAAATGAGGTAACCATGTGTGTTGTTAATAAGTCAGAAGAAAGGCTCGTAAGTTGGTAAAGAGAAATAGAGCAACATAAAATGCCAAAAAGCTTCTTGCAACCCAGAAACAAAGGGTTTTAAGTCCCTTTTTTTTGGGTGACGAGGGAAACCTGCAGCCATTACCCGATAGTGTGCACTAAATAAACCCCACCTTGTGACTCTAGCTGACAAAGGACCACAAGGAGGTAAACCAACCTAGGTTGCCCATTGCTGATTGACTCAAACCAAGAAAGCCAATAAGCCATTAACCCATTCTCAGTGAGAATTGAACATGAAACATTGTGGTTACCAAGCCAACAACCCGACTAACTTGGTTGGAGTTGCCCCCTAAGTCCTCATTTTTAAGGATATGATAACCTACCCAAATGCAACAAACTCAAACATGAATGAGACAAGGAAGAGGGGAAGTACGTAAGATGAATGGGTGAAAAGCGAAAACGAAAGAAAGACATGGCAAAAAAAAGGATCAAGACATACTTCACAAGAACTTGTCTCCCACTTGCACCTCCAACCACTTTCACATCAGCTAGCAGAGGAAATTCTGCTTTGGAGCCAATTACTTCAATCTTCATGGGCCTCCCATCCAACAGCACATTGTTGTATCTCTTAACTGCTTTTAAAGCATCATTTCTTCTCGCAAAAACCACCTCAGCTGAACCCTATAATATAACAGACAAATCAAACTTCAACAACTTGAAACTACCAACTACAAAAGTGAAAAACCAAAGCAAATAACAAAGACAAGCCCACAACAGAATGTACCATAACAATCATAGAAACTAGCAAACAATCTATTCGGCACAACTCATTAGATTAAGTTATCTAAATGAAAACAGAAATACACTATTAATATGCTAAAACTACAATCATCACAACCTTATTTCTTTCATCAAACCTTTCAAAGCTACAATGCAAAGATCAGACAAATGTAAACTTATAATTTCCATGTAATAAGCCTTCAGGTGTCAGAAGAAGATGGGAGCAAAAATACATGAGAAATGTATACTTTATTATCTACAATAAAAATGCCAACATAAGCAAACTGTAGTTCTGCGCTTATTTAAGGAACCATCTAAAAGCACCTAAAGGAAGCATATTCAACTAGTCATCATGACATACAAGTCACTAAAAAAATAGCTCTGTTGAAAAAGAAGATACCCATGCACAAAAATAAGATGTTTTGACTTAAATTGTTGGCTTCTTGGTCAAGCAATAACGTGCAAAAATACAGATCCAACAAAAAACACTTTACATAAAATTATGCACCAACAAACAATACGATAAGATATTAAACTTACACTTGTGCGTCCATACTTGTCATAGTGGATCGCATATCTTATCAGTTCTCCCATCTCAGAAAAGAGTTCCTGTGTTTAAAGTCCCACTATTGTCAAATCCTCTACAAGTAAACTATTGCAGAGTGTATAATTGAAAAGACATGGCTTGTGTTGTACCCTTATGTCATCATTAGAAACCACAATGTCCAAGTTGGAAACAAATAACTTTGTCCCAGTATCTAATCCTGACAATAACCCAGTAGCTCTAATGCCCTGCCACGGCAAGTTATTTGTTCTGTGGAAAGACTGAAGCAAGCATTCCCAAAATGACATCCAGATTGGGAAAAAAGAGTCAGCATAATACCAAATGATAACATAACTGACCAATCTTCAGGAAAAAATCAGATATAATCAAAGTTCCATCATAGTAGAAGTTGTATCAAGCTACATTGAAAATCTATATGGTTACTTTTCCCAAAGAGAAATCAACTGTGGTAAATAAGTGTAAACGGAACTCGAGAATTTGATCTGCAGCACATTAACCAGTTATAACACAAAAGGTGAGAGCTCCAGTTCCAAGGTTCAAGAAGGAAGCCACCTTTGCAAAAGGCCACGGATTGGGATGTAGCATAACATCTGAATCCAAAATAATTCCACATGCAGCAATCAAACCCCTCACAAACTCCCATCTAAAGCAGTAATGAGAACTGCCTCAATTGCTACTAAATAAGAAGGATTAGTGACTGCTCTTAAAGTTCATCCCTCTAGATTGCTTTTAACAAGATATGCCTCAATGGGGCCATCAAAGACCTCCAACTTTCCAGAAATTAATGCATTGTAAAACTCCATCAAGAAAATACTGCAAAGAGATATAGACCTCAGAGATAGCCAAATAATTGCACCACGATATAACACACTATGACCGAGCCAAAGTGGGAATTCTCCTTG
>CM008335.1:2096138-2108607 GCA_002525835.2 Ipomoea batatas | reverse complement strand
ACTGTTAAATGAACAAAAAGGAAGTACCTGAATAGTTTCTCGTTTATAGTCTTAGTAAGGCATGTAGATGCATGTTAGGATAATGCAGGCAATATGTGGCACAAGATTTACCGAGAGAGCAACACAATGTCGTTCTTAGCCCTTTCGTTTACAAATTTTGCATCATTGTAAACAAATTTACAAGCTTCGGCTAATCCCGGACTTGGAGTAACAGATTTTCCAAGTGAGGCTGAATCCTTATCTTTTCCTTGCATACTGATTCAATAAAACGCAATCTATGTCAAATTCCTTCTAATGTGGAAGAAATTCAATTGATTGAGAGAATTCACCGTTGAACAACTCATACCTAGATGTGTCTGAACTATCACGATACTCTCTAACACATTCTTCTGTTTCAGCATGGCGCGTTTCTGCAGAATGGCACCGAAGAGAAGATCCTCGGGTAGCAATGTAGCCACTTGGTGCCCTATAAGCTCGCCAGAATCCCTTATTAGACAACTTGAGTCTTAACATTGAGAGATAGCCATTGCTTTGTTTGCTATGCTCAATCACTTGAGTTTTGGCATATATTTTCGGATGCTGAGGTGACTTTGGAGAAGAATAGATAATCCCATTAGGTTTGGCCATAGTATCTATATTGTCTGCAAGCCTCGGTTTAGACCTTGCTAGCACAAGATGCACGTTGAAGGATTGAGCCCAGAACCCAAACTAAATCCAGTGAAAGACTGAAAGTAAGATTTGAGTTTTGAATGAAAACAGAAAGCAAAACATTATTGTACTAAAAGAATACTTAAAATAGAATGGACGACAATTCTATGATATTCTTATTAGTAAGGCATTTACCAACTCAAAACAGGACAACAATCTAGAAAATGAGCATATCGATTAGATTCTTAAGTTCTTCAAATATAGCATTGTGCTTTAATAAAGACTCCAATTTTTAAAGTGGATTTATACCCTGATGATTGAACATCTGGAAAACCTAATCAATTGTTTCAAATGAATCCATATGCACAATTCGATTTGCTTAACACCAAAGCTTCTACCTCTCTCACTATGATTTAATTCCACAATAAATCCAAACGCTCTTATTCATCAGAAAGTCATTGCCCCAACATTTCCTCTTATTCGAACGCCTTTCATGCTGCCATTACAACACATATAGATCATCTGGCTGTCCGATCAACACGCATTCTTATAAGTTATTGAAGGTCACATCACTGGCACTTTCATAACCACCAAGAGAGAACACATCTTTTTGCCAGACTAATTATTAAGGACACCAAAAACTCATTTATACTTATATTATCAAGATATAAAGTTCCAGTCTTTATTAAGGCATACCCTATTGTTTCACCATCTCCATTTAGGGTCACTCAACTCTTATTCAGTCCAATTTTAACACCAATAGACCAAATATGACACCTTTTTTTTGTGTTACTGATTGGCCTTCTTAGTTTGAGCTCGTCGGGCAACCTAAGCTTGTTTACCTTCTGCCGGCTAGAATCACAAGACGGAGAGTGTACACCATTGTGTAGTGGATGCGGATTTTCTTGTCACTCAAATATATATGACTCTAAATAAAGTGATGTAATGCAATTATGCAAAGACTCCTAAGCTAGAAGTGAAATCTATATTTCCCCCTAAACATAACTCTAAACTGAAAAGGAAACATAGTTACTAGCATATGTTACATGACCAAATAGTTTCAAGATTAAATCTTGAAACTAAGCCTTGTCCACTGATGTTTTCCCAGATTAGAGCAAAGACTCAACAAACAAAAAAGATCAAATCTTTAGCTGCAACAGACTAACATTTATGAACAAAACTCAGATACTCTTTAGAGTGTCAATGAAATCCTAACTCCTAATGCTGAGTTATGAACAAAACTCACACTGAAACCTTGAAAAATTGAAGCAAACAGAAAGCCCAGAATAAAAAAAGAGTGAACAGTTGAGGAGCTCACTTACCTCTGACCCAAAGAGAGATGGAGAAGAGGGTGCTGAGGTAGATGAAGCAGTAGTAAAAAAAGGTGTGAGCTTGCGGGTCCAGCAAAAAATTTGAGACAATCGCAATTGCAACCACAGGCTTAGCTTGTGGCCCCTCGTTTGCCAACGCAAACGACAATAAATGAATATACCTAAATCTTCCCAACTAATTTTATATAAAAAACATTCTACATTTCTACAGTGACGTCTAAAAACTGAGACAAAAATACAACTCTAATCAAATTGGTCAGATTGTTAGGTTGATGATCATAAAATTTTAAGTTTGACTCTCAATGAAAACAGTTTATTAGTCTTATTGTTTGAGCTGGTCAATGGTAAAAAACATAGCCTAAAGATGACCACGGTTCAATTCGAACTGAACTAGATAACGTAGCAACTGAACCAAAACTGAAATTTCGGTTCTGATTTCTTAAAATCGAGAATTGGAACCCTAGATTCCGGCTCAAAATTGGGCCAATTCTAGTTCCGAACTGTACAAAATAAAATTAAAAATTAATTGTTCAATACGAAATTCATTAATTGTCAACTATGACTATCAGACTAAGATCACAATACGAGATTTATTTAATACATATCCTTAAATAATAATTACGAGTTTTCATATCACTTAAAAAAAAAAAAAAACTGGGACACCAATGTAAAAACTTGTGCCAACGTAACTTTGAAGAGGATTTGTGGGTAAGGATATACCACTGGTGTTTTTTTGTTGGTTTCCATTTTTATAAGGAAAAGCCAAATAATGTTGGAGCGTTTATCCGCAAAGAACAAAGTGGATAAGGGTCCTTCATTTTTCAAGCTCCCTTCCTCGTCAGTAGTGGCCATTTAGTTTTTATGATTAAAAAATGACAGATTCATTTTTATCTTCATTCTTATCCTTTCAAAAATCCTTTTGACTTTGTTTTCTATTTTTATGTTTTAAACTTTCTCCATTCCCAACAATTTTGTCGCTTTTTACGGTTTGTTTCAATTCTTAACTGAAAGAAAAACCACTCAACAGCGCTTAACGCGGCAACCCTCAGACCTACACACTATAAATACCTCTCCCTCCCTCATCTTCTTCCCCACACTCAAAGTAAACAACAGATCAGATCTCATTTGTTCATTCTAAAAAAAAAAACAATAATAATGGCGAAAGTTGCAGGACTACTGAACCTTCTCATTGTGGTTTCCGCGGTTCTATTCTTCGCAGGCTATGCCGCCGCACAAGAGGCGGCGGCGTCAGGGGGGAAAACAGAGGTGAGTGACGTGAAGACCAATGCGGAGGTTCAAAATCTGGGGAGGAAAGCCGTAATGGAGTTCAACAAGCGGCTGAATGTGAAGGTGAATCCTGAGAACAATGCAAAGAGGCTGGTTTTCACGGAGGTGATCAAGGCGGAGAAGCAGGTGGTGGCCGGAGTGAAGTACTTCCTCACCATCAAGGCCACCTCCGAAGACGGCCAGACCAAGACCTACGAGTCCGAGATGTGGGTCAAGCCCGGTGATGATACTGTTCATGAGATGCTCAACTTTGCACCGGCCGCCGCCGCATAAAATTGATTTTTTTTTTTCTGGTCAGTCCGCCGCCGTGGCGTGGCGGCTGGTGTTTTGTTATGTCATACAAGCATGCATGCGTAGTAGGTAGTGTATGTAGTAGTCCCCGGCCGGTTAGTTTCCTTCAATGCCAGCTTCAACATTTTGTAATGGCATTGTTTTTATATATATAATTTAAAAACAAAAATAAAATATTAACATTATTTTTTGACTTACCGGGAGCCTGCCCCACTATGCTAAAATATGTAGTATGTAGGTCGCTCAATCCCAAATAATACATTTTCACTTATAATCTTTAATTCCTAAGTGAGCTATGTGAGAGTCTTAGCTATTTTCTTTACAAGAATCAAATATAGCTATTTCTTTAAAAGAATCAAATTTAGGCAACGTTTAGAAAACCTATAAAATGATTTCTGTGGTATTGGTCGGAAAAATCGCAAATTTACTAAAAAGGCGTCGTGGGTCGTGACCCTTACTGAAAAAGAAAATAGGAAATAAATTAAGTTGTGTATAATGCTACGGCATGCTACGGCCAAAGGCTGTCGAATAATGAGCAGAAATTAAATTTGGTAGGAATGGGATTATAATTCTAAGTGAGCTAATTAGGTCTACCCACCAACTTACATTTACAATGAAAAAAAAAACAATTAGAATTATTTTTTGGTGATTACAATTTAACATATCCGTAGTATATACCCTACAAATGGTTGAATCCCCAAATGCATGTGGTCAACAAAAATAGACCATTTTTTAAAAAAGGAGGGGGGTCATTTTCCCCTCAAGCCTCGCCCGAGTTCGTTCTTTTTCATGTCTTGGTTCACAGTTTATCTGAATCAGACTAAGAGATTGGCGACTGGTTTTACAAACCAATCTCCGTTTTGCAAACTAGTCTAGGTTTCGGATGTGAATTTTTATTATTTATTATTTTTTGTTGTGTTTCCTAGACATTGTTATTTTGTTGTGATTTTTTTGCTATTTTTTCAGAGGCCGTCTAGATATGACCTATTAGAAGGTAGATGTAGAGACACATAACATAGATATGACCTATTAGAAGGTAGATGTAGAGAATAAAATATATAGATAACACAACTGAACTTCTTTGTAGATGTAGAGACACATAACATGATAAATAGATAATGCGTCCTTGTTTCATGTTTTGAAGGAAACACACAGTGTGTGTTCAACTAACACACCCTTTGAACTCCGAGCGACATTTGGACCTACTATTTCAACTAAAATTATAAGCTAATATATAGTTATATAAACTACATATTTGTGTTTATATATTGTATTGCTCATGAGATGACTCCATATCCTGTCATATGTCTCCAATTGCAAGCGGAGGAAAATGAATTGTAATTTTGTAAAAAAAGAATAAGGTGAGAATTCAAATTATATTGTTTGGTATACATGAATAGAATTGTTAGGAATTGAAAGAAAAAAAAAAAGAATAAAAAGTAAAATGCCTTTGTATAATAATACAAAAACGTAATTTATTGTAATTCGTCCACAGAATTGCAATTCTCTCCAACCAAATAACTGATCGTCCGAACAGAAATTCCATGAAGGAATGGAATTTCAATTCTATCATATCAAACACATACCCCATGCATAAGTGGGCTAATTTGGCCTACTTATAACTCCACCAACTTACATTTACAATGAGAAAAAAAAAATTTAGAGAAAATGGTCCTCTTAATTGCAGTCCACAACTTTCAAAAGTGTTAATTGCATACCCTGACTATTCAATTTTTGTCAATTTTGGTCACTCCGGCCAAATTACTTCGCCGGAAAATTCAAAACCCTAAAATAACGAGGGCATTTTAGTCATTTCACACCCATTTCTTCTTTTCCGGCGAGCTACCACTTTTCCGGCGAACCAAAATTGCTTCTCTGGTGAGGGGAGAGGAGAGCGACTAGGCGGTGAAGCTTGTGATGCCGGAGATAATGAATGAACCACAATCGCCGCCGTGAGGAGATACAGGGACAGCACCAGCGCTTTCCTCTCCGAATTCGCCGCCGCCATGGTCAAGATGGGCAACCTGGCTCCGCTGGTCGGCGTCCAACTCGAAATCCGTCACGTTTGCAGCATCGTGAATATGTGATTTTTGGTTTAGAATGATAACAGTGACCCTACCAAAAGGTTGAATCCCCAAGGACCCACCACTCCTCGACCCCGACTCAGCTGAACACATAGGCTAAACATTTGCTTATGCGCACAATTATGTCAACATTCTTGACTTGAATTTGTGATCTTTGGTTTAGAATATATGGTAACTGTGGCCCTACCAAAATGCTCAATCCCCAAGGACCCCCACGCCCCTATTCGACAGACTCAGCTGAACAGATACACTAGACCTTTGTTTATGCGCACAAGGAACTCTTCACGGTCTCACTTTGAGAGGTTGCTTTCACACTGTCACTGGCGAGACTCGACCCATAGTCTTTCTTCTTAAACTTTATCCATGCGATTTTTAGATAGAGTGCATCTTTGGATCGTAATTGTAAGCAAATAAAACTCGCAGTCAATATCTGAGGGTGTGCACTGGAAAATTCCCCACTCCCGTTAAAAGTCAAATTTATCAAGTCGATAACTTAACCAACTTAGTTGGTTGTTTCCAATTCAGTAATATAATAATTGACATAAAATTAAGTTTGCCACTGTACTATAATTTCGGATCAAGCATCTTCTTCAATTATATTCCTCGATAATTTGTGGGATCTTATCAACCATTTTCTCGCTTTTTAAGGTTAAATTTGTTTCTTAACGTATCAAACAAAAAGAAAAGCCACCCAACAGCGCTTAACGCGGCAACCCTCAGACCTGCGCACACCCAACCCACTATAAATACCTCTCACTCCCTCATCTTCTTCCCCACACTCAAAGTAAACAACAGATCAGATCTCATCTGTTTATTCTCAAAAAAAAAAAAATAATAATAAAATCTCGTTCGATCTCAATAATGGCGAAAGTTGCAGGACTATTGAACCTTCTCATTGTGGTTTCCGCGGTTCTATTCTTCGCAGGCTACGGCGCGGCGCAAGAGGCGGCTGCGTCAGGGGGGAAAACAGAGGTGAGTGACGTGAAGACCAATGCGGAGGTTCAAAATCTGGGGAGGAAAGCCGTAATGGAGTTCAACAAGCGCCTGAATGTGAAGGTGAATCCTGAGAACAATGCTAAGAGGCTGGTGTTCACGGAGGTGATCAAGGCAGAGAAGCAGGTGGTGGCCGGAGAGAAGTACTTCCTCACCATCAAGGCCACCTCCGAAGACGGCCAGACCAAGACGTACGAGTCCGAGATGTGGGTCAAGCCCGGTGATGATACTGTTCATGAGATGCTCAACTTTGCACCGGCCGCCGCCGCCGCATAAAATTGATATTTTTGTTTTCTGGTCAGTCCGCCGCCGTGGCGTGGCGGCTGGTGTTTTGTTATGTCATACATGCATGCATGCGCAGTAGGTAGTGTAGTAGTCCCCGGCCGGTTAGGGTCCTTCAATGCCAGAGATGAATTGAAGATGGATAAATAATGCTAGCTTCAACATTTTGTAATGGCATTGTTCTTTATATATATAATTTAAAAACATAAATAAAATATTAACATTATTTTTTGACTTACCGGAACTGCCCCACTATTCTAAAATATGTAGTATGTAGATCACTCAATCCTTAATAATACATTTTCACTTATAATCTTTAATTCCTAAGTTAGTTATATGTGAGAGTCTTAGCTATTTCTTTACAAGAATCAAATTTAGGTAGCTTTTAGAAACCTAGAAAATGATTTCTAAAATCATTTTTGGGAAATTTAGATTGTGGATGGTATTGGTCGGGAAAATCGCAAATTTTAATGCAACTCATTTTGGATGTAATGCAGCAGTTTCATACTCCATTTGGTAATGTAATTTGGAGATATATTTTTGTACTGAAATGACATTGTTTTGTGACCACTAACGGTCGCCCATTGGCGTCTAGGTTTTTTTCCCTCCGGACAAGTTTCCCCTCCATCAATTAGAATTATTTTTTGGTGATTACAATTTAACATATCTGTAGTATCTTGCTCAACATGATTATGTCAACATTCTTAACTTGAATATGTGATCTTTGGTTTATAATAATAACATGACCCACCACTCCCTGAGGCTAGACATTTGCTTATGCACACAATTATGTCAACATTCTTGACTTGAATCTGCGATCTTTGGTTTAGAATGGTAACTGTGGCCCTACCAAAAGGCTGAATCTCCAATGACCCCCCCTACTCGATAGACTCTGCCGGATAGCAACCCTCTTGCCCCACTGTCCCATGGCGGGTATAGAAACGGTCGGCCGATGAGTCGCACCAAGACATAGAAGCTGGGTCCTCTTTTCCTCTATTTCATCTTTCTGTGCGGATACATGGGGTACTTTGCCACCATTTGGGCTAGAGCTGTCGCTGCCTGCTGAATGGCCTAGGCTGTCGCCTGGGGTCTATAGACGGTACATGAACCTTAGGCGCTTGCTACCCTTCACTGTGATTATTGTTGTGCCGTTGGGGTGACCATCATTGTGATCACCAAAGGTGTTGCCATGATTCATGTGACGAGAATTGTGGAAACCGCTAGATCCTGGTCCAACCATCTCCATTGATTAGCTGATATTTTGTAATATGTAGAGCTTACCTGAGATTTGATCTCAACTCTTAACAAGAGCACCAATGATGATAAGAATGGTTACCGGAATATATTCGTGTATTAGTCAGTTCAAATGTTTAGTACAATAGTTTTTGCCTGTCCCCCTTCTACAATAACATTCATCTTTTATATCTACAAGTGCAACGACTCTCTGTGATTATGTAACGTACATTTAATCCTATACTAAGTGCGAGTAATAATGACAAGGAGTAACTTCTCTTCAATGTGCCGTCTTTGTGTAACGGGTGGCCGTTTAACTTTCCTGTGCTCATTTGTCTGCCTTCGGGTCAGTGCTTGTGGTTTGGTTCGGGTGTTGCTTGCCCAATTGCTCTGCCACTATGATTAATTATAAGGTGGGTTTTAGATAGGGTGTATTTTTGGATCTTGATTGTAAGCAAAGCAAATTTGCAGTCAATATCCGAGGGTGTGGACTAAAAAATTCACCACTCTCGTTAAAAGTCAAACTTATAACTTTGTGGTTATCAAGTGGACAACTTAGTTGGGCTGTTCCCAATTCAGTAATATAATTGACATAAAATTAAGTTTGCCACTATAATTTTGGATCAAGCATGCATCTTCTTCAATTCCTCGATAATTTGTGGGATCTTATGACTTATCAACCATTTTCTCGCTTTTTAAGGTTAAATTTGTTTCTTAACGCAACAAACAGAAAGAAAAGCCACCCAACAGCGCTTAACGCGGCAATCCTCAGACCTACGCACACCCAACCCACTATAAATACCTCTCCCTCCCTCATCTTCTTCCCCACTCTCAAACTATAAACAACATATCAGATCTCATCTGTTCATTCTCAAAAAAAAAAAAAATAATAATGGCGAAAGTTGCAGGACTAATCAAGCTTCTCCTTGTGGTTTCCGTGGTTCTAGCCTTCGCAGGCTACGCTGCTGCTCAAGAGGCGGCGGCCTCAGGGGGGAAAACAGAGGTGAGTGACGTGAAGAGCAATGCCGAGGTTCAAAATCTGGGGAGGAAAGCCGTAATGGAGTTCAACAAGAGGCTGAATGTGAAGGTGAATCCTGAGAACAATGCGAAGAGGCTGGTGTTCACGGAGGTGATCAAGGCGGAGAAGCAGGTGGTGGCCGGAGAGAAGTACTTCCTCACCATCAAGGCCACCTCCGAAGACGGCCAGACCAAGACCTACGAGTCCGAGATGTGGGTCAAGCCCGGTGATGATACTGTTCATGAGATGCTCAACTTTGCACCGGCCGCCGCCGCATAAAATTGATATTTTTGTTTTCTGGTCAGTCCGCCGCCGTGGCGTGGCGGCTGGTGTTTTGTTATGTCATACATGCATGCATGCGTAGTAGGTAGTATAGTAGTCCCCGGCCGGTTAGGGTCCTTCAATGCCAAAGATGAATTCAAGATGGATAAATAATGCTCTAGCTTCAACATGTTGTAATGGCATTGTTTTTTGTTAATTTATTAATACAAGATATATACAATTTAAAGATATCATATTAACATTATTTTTTATGAGTTATTGCGAACTGTCCCACTATTCGAAAATGTGTAGTATATATGTAGGTCGCCTAATACATTTTCACTTATAATGTGAGAGCGGTCCTAGGACTCCTAGCTAGCTATTTCTTTTGAAATTTTTGGAAACTTATTTATTAGGTTGTGTTTCGCCAGAATGGGAAAATAAAGGTGGTCAAATAAAAATTGTGGTATTGATCAAGAAAAATAGACCATTTTTTTCAAAAAGAAAAATAACCCCCCATCCGAGGGGAGTCATTTTCAAGTCTTCCTCAAGCCTCTACCCTCTCTCATTGGCTGATTGGTTTTACAAACCACTTCTTTGTATGTAGATGTAGAGACACATAACATGATAACAAAACTGAACTTTTTTATAGATGTAGAGACACATAACATGATGAAATATATAGATAATATATGGGTCCTTGTTTCACATTATGTGTGTGTTAACACACCCTTTGAAAGCACATTTGGACCTAGTGATTCAACTAAAATTATAAACTAATATATAGTTATATAAACTACTACATATTTGTGTTTTTATATTGTATTGCTCATGAGATTACTCTAAGGTAAGAATTCAAATTATATTGTTTGGTAGAATAGAATTGTTATGAAGGAATAAAGTGAGAATTCAAATTATATTGTTTGGTATACAGAATAGAATTGTTAGGAATTGAAAGAAAAAAATGCAATTTATTGTAATTCGTCCACATAATTGCAATTCTCTCCAAGCAAATAACCGAACAGAAATTCAATGAAATTTGGTAGGAATGGAATTGCAATTCTATCATACCAAACACATACCCCATAAGTGGGCTAATTTGGCCTACTTATAACTCCACCAACTGAGAAAAAAACAATGAAATTTGGTAGGAATGGAATTGCAATTCTATCATATCAAACACATACCCCATAAGTGGGCTAATTTGGCCTACTTATAACTCTACCTGTTGTTATGCCATGGACCTGGGTCCACTTTATGTTCATAATTTCATAACCCTATGTTCACAATTTTATAACTACATGTTCATAGTTTTATAACTTCATGTTCACAAATTCATAATTTCATGTTTACAATTTCATACCTCTACGTTCATAATTTCATAACCCTGTGTTCAACAGTATCAAAACTCATGTTCAATAGTATAACACAAATTTTGAATCTATATAACAAAATTGTGAATATAGAGTTTAAAAGTTGTGAATATTGAGTAATGTAATTTTGTATATTGAGATCTAAAATTGTGAATATAGAGTTTTAAAATTGTGAACATAGAGTTCTAAAATTGCGAACATAGACCTGGGTCCACCTTGCAAGGTGGACCCGCGTACATAGCATAATTTGTCTAACTCTACCAACTTACATTTACAATGACAAAAAAAAAAATCAATTAGAATTATTTTTTGGTGATTACAATTTAACATATCCGTAGTATATGCTGAACATGATTACGTCAACATTCTTGACTTGAATTTGTGATCTTTGGTTTAGAAGGGTAATAGTGACCCTACCAAAAAGTTAAATCCCCAAGGACCCACCACTCCTCGACCCCGACTCAGATTAACACAGAGGCTAGATAGCTTATGCGCACAATTATGTCAACATTCTTGACTTGAATATGTGATCTTTGGTTTAGAATATAATGGTAATTATGGCCCTACCAAAATGCTGAATCCCCAAGGACCCCCCATGTTCCTACCTGACAAACTCAGCTGAACGCAGGCTAGACCGTTGCTTATGCGCACGCTGATGAGCCTCGACCCATAGTCTTTCTTCTTAAATTTTATCTATGTGATTAATTGAACTGCTCATGCTGGCACTATAAATGTGTGAATTGTAACTTTTTTTTTTTTTTTGGTTATTACTAATTGTGAAGCGTGTTTCTCTCAAAAAATAAAAATAGAAATTGTGAAGCCTGTAGCTACTAAATGCGTAAATGGAGCCCAGGGAATAGGGATGAGAAATTGAATGTTGCAACTGTCTTTCTCTAGGTAATGAGCCTAGTACTTTATATTTTAGTTCACCTTTTTATTTCTACACACTTTTGTCTTCTGATTTTAGTTTCTGTACAAAAAAGTCAACAATCCAGAAAGTGATAGAGATGAAATTGTTTTTTTTTTTCTTTTTTTGGGTTATATATCATAATGCCAATACAAATTTGGACCTGATTGTGGCCACTACCCACAATGTCTGCATAGATTGCCATTGCAATATTAAGTAGCTAGAAGCTAGATAAACTATTCATGCATGTTGCATAGATATGATACGTGGTGATGGTTTATTTTTTTGGGATCATTTATTAACTATGATTATAAGGTGAGTTTTAGATAGAGTGTATCTTGGATCGTGATTGTAAGTTTGCTACTATAATTTCGGATCAAGCATCTTCTTCCCAACAATTTTGTCGCATTTTACGGTTTGCTTTAATTCTTAACTGAAAGAAAAGCCATTAAACAGCGCTTAACGCGGCAACCCTCAGACCTACCCACTATAAATACCTCTCCCTCCCTCATCTTCTTCCCCACACTCTAAATAAACAACAGATCAGATCTCATTTGTTCATTCTCAAAAAAAAAAATGGCGAAAGTTGCAGGACTAATCAAGCTTCTCCTTGTGGTTTCCGTGGTTCTAGCCTTGGCAGGCTACGGCGCGGCGCAAGAGGCGGCGGCGTCAGGGGGGAAAACAGAGGTGAGTGACGTGAAGACCAACGCGGAGGTTCAAAATCTGGGGAGGAAAGCCGTAATGGAGTTCAACAAGCGCCT
>CM008335.1:2040021-2050609 GCA_002525835.2 Ipomoea batatas | reverse complement strand
TAGACCACAAGGTCTTTGGCAAACTTATTATTAATTAATAAAAAGAAAATTGAATATTACACATTATTAAAAACTTCATTGTAAACATCAACACTAACGGTATTTGAATCACCCTAGAAGCATCAAAGTACAATTGACCCTAGTATACTACATGTGCGATGCACGGGATGAATATTAGACAATTTAATAACATTACTACTAAGTAAAAACTATACAACTTAATATAAATTATTCAAAAAAAAAAACTTAATATAAACATAAAATTCAATTCAAGTATTACAAATACATTAAAATATATTCGATATATATATATTACAAAAAGCGTACACATTAATACTAAAATGGATAGTTATAATCTATTAAAAACTTCATTGTAGACAACATTGATGGTTGAAAAAAAGTACTCTCCTTTTTGACATGAAATAACAACTTTAAGACCTTTATCGTTGCTAACTCTAGATATAGCCACATACCATAGTCTATGTACAAAAATAATTTTTTTTTCAAATCCATTGCAATGTCTTCAATTCCTTGTGTAAAAATTTGATTAACGGACAATATGACTAAACTTTCTACAAAAGTCAAATTTAATATGCCAATTAATTTATGAGTTAGTACCCAAAATGGTTCCTCAACTATAGCGGAATTCACAAATTGGTCTTCGACTATCAAGTTTAGCAAATTAAGTCCTCAACTATTCAATCATTACTTAATAAGGTCCTCAACTATTTAATTCTTACTCAATAAAGTTCTAAAATATTCAATTCTTACTCAATAAGGTCATAAAGACATAAACGAATGATTGGTTTGTGAATTATTGAGTAAGAATTGAATATTTGAGGATTTAATTGGTAAAATTAATAGTTGAGAACTAATATGTCAATTATGGCATAGTCGATGGACTATTTTATATATTTACTCATTAATTTATTGTAGTAAGGTTAAAAAAATTAGTTGAAATATTAAACTAAAAAAAATTATTCAAAAAATATACCACTTGAATAATGTGATATAAAATTTATTATAATTATAATCAATATTGTTAAATTATGTGTACTTTAACAAAACAAAATATAATACCTCAATACTTAATTAGATTCCACTACCAACATAGAGAATTATGGGCATTAAACAACAATAAATAATAATAATAATAATAATAATAATAATAGTAATAATATTTATTTATTATTATTATTCAAAGTATTGTTATTATAAATAATAATAATAATGATAATTGAAAATAACAAAAATACTATTCATAATAATAAATAATAATATAATGTTAATAGGTTGCAGCCCAATTCAATTATATAGCCCAAAAGAACATACAACCCAACTATAAATAAGCAAATTTATATTGTGGACCACGGTGTACAATGCATTATGCACCCCGTTAGGAGATGAGTTCTGTCATCTGTGTATTCTAGGTAATCGTTATGTGTATTCCAGGCAATCATTCTGTGTATTTTAGGCAACCGTTCTGTGCATCCATGTTAGTAGCACATGTTGTAATGTGTTTGTGCATTCGAATGTTTGGGAGGATGAGTTATGTGTATTTTGTGTCAATATTCTGTGTATTCATGTTATTAACACAGGTTGTGATGTGTTTGTGCATTTGAATGTTAGGAGGATGAGTTCTGTGTATTTTGTGTCAATATTCTGTGTACTCTAGGCAAACGTTCTGTGTATTCTAGGCAAACGTTCTGTGTATTCTAGATAAGGAATTCCCTAGAGTCATTCGTGTTCGTGTCCACTAACATAAAAACGACGTCATTTCAGACCAGGGTCCATAGTTCCACGATATAACGATTGTATCGCCACAACTCACCTCCTAAGCATCAACCGACCATTCGTCTACCGGCAATTTATATCGTGGATCAGGGTGCACAATGCATTATACACTCTGATCCAAAACGGCATCATTTTAGTTCTTTTAATTAATGACTTTTCCGTTTCCCGTTCGCCCTTAACTTATAAGATGAATTATGTGCATTCTATTGTGACATTATATGTATTATAGTCATTGGTTCTGTATATTCTAGTACGTAATTATGTACATTATTGATTTCCAATATCATACCTCATGGAACATAAAATATAACACTTAGGCTTATATTTTGTGTATCCTTTTTATTGATTCTGTGTATTCTAGTATGTAATTCTGTACATTATTGATTTCTAATACCATACCTCATGAAACAACAGAGAGTTAGGCTAATAATTTTGTGTATTCTATTCACAAATTATGTGTATTATGGTATATGATTCTGTGTATTCTGGTATATAATTATGTACATTATTGATTTCGAGTACCATACCTGATGAACTAGTAATTCTAATACTTAGGCTATTGATTGTGTGTATTCTATTGTATGATATGTGTATTCTTTTATATATTTTTGTACATTAATGATTTAATTTTTTATACTTAATGTTATTGCAGTATTAAAAACCAATAATGCATAGAATTGTGGTATTGAAATTATTAATGTACAGAACAGTATAATAGCATGCACATAAACACTCAACAGAATACACAGAATAACACATGACGGGAATTTGACAGGCGAAACAGGTGTCCGTTCAACTTCCCACTACTTAGTTAAACAACGTCGTTTCGAACCAGAGTCCAGAGTGCACTATAGACCTTGGTCCACGATATAACAATTGTGTATGATTCGCTCCTTCTTTTCTCTAAACCAACTTCGATTTTTTTTCATATGAAACCCTATTTGTGAGTTGTCCAGATGAAGGCTTATTACTTTGACAATAATCCATCTAAATCGGATGTGTGTTCAATTACTACCCGTTGTATTTATCGATTTGAAAGAGTGGTTGCGATAAAACTTTTCGATGTTTAAGGTTGAACTTCCGGTGAGCAAATCTGTTGCTTATTTCAACAAATCTATAAATTAAAGGTCTCAAAGACTGGTTCCATCATCTGCTTTCGCCTAGATAAGATTCATTTATTGTTGATGTTATTATTATAACTAAATAGCCAGTGTATTTTATAGAATTTTGAATACATTTTGCTAATCTGTACATGAATTTTGTTAGATGCAACGGAACACAAAGCTATCTGCCTAAGATCAGCCATAGTTTTAGGGGTTGATTTTTTGGGAATTAGCACAATCTGCGTGGTGTTGATGTCCTTAGGGAGCTTACCAGAATTTAGGAATTCATTTCAAAAATTAACTAGACTGTCACCTAAAATATCACAGAAAGACTGAAAAAACTACTGACTGAAGTCATCAAAACCCGGGCTTTTATCAAGATGCATGCTAAAGACCAATCATTATACCCTGCACCACGGTGCACATATCAATGTGCACCACGTACGTAAAACGACGTCGTTTTTGTGTTAGTGGACGCGGACGCGAATGACTCCAGAGAATTCATTATCTATAATACACATAATCATTATCTATAATACACAGAACATTTGCCTAGAATACACAGAATGTTTGCCCAGAATACACAGAATATTGACACAAAATACACAGATGTTAGTTGACGCGAATGACTCCAGGGAATTCATTATCTATAATACACATAATCATTATATAGAATACATAGAACGTTTGCTTAGAATACACAGAATGTTTGCCCAGAATACACAGAATATTGACACAAAATATACAGAACTCATCCTCCTAACATTCGAATGCACAAACACACAGAACTCATCCTCCTAACATTCGAATGCACAAACACATCACAACCTGTGTTAATAACATGAATACACAGAATATTGACACAAAATACATAGAACTCATCCTCCTAAACATTCGAATGCACAAACACATCACAACATGTGTTACTAACATGAATACACATAACGGTTGCCTAGAATACACAGAATGATTGTCTGGAATACACAGAATATTAACATAAATACAGACACTGGGCGAAACGGGAAACGTGATTTCCAAAAAAACGGATGATTAGTTTACAATGCTCAAAACGACGCCGTTTTGGTACGTGGTGCACATTGCTATGTGCACCGTGGTGCATGATATAATTT
This sequence comes from Ipomoea batatas, assembly GCA_002525835.2. Classification (NCBI taxonomy): domain Eukaryota; kingdom Viridiplantae; phylum Streptophyta; class Magnoliopsida; order Solanales; family Convolvulaceae; genus Ipomoea; species Ipomoea batatas. The sequence goes on along the minus strand of CM008335.1, from coordinate 2,046,582 downwards.
GCCGCTAAAGACGGCTTGCCAGTGAGAAAAGTTCTGGGCCTTGGGGTATCCAATCGTCGTTCTGGGCCTTGGGGTGGGGTATCATTGTTCCTCTTCCTTTGCTTGATTACATTGTGGAAAAATTTTGTGTTGTTGTCGCCACCCTTGAACCAGAACATCTTCGCCCTCTGCTTCCAGAAATGGTTTTGCATGTCAAGAAGATGTTAGAATTGGGTTTGGGCCTCAGAGAACTTGGGGATACTGTGACTATCCGTTGTGAATCTGGGACACCCATCCGCAATTATTATTGCATGGACCATCAGTACAAAAATACATTCATTATTTGATATATACTATCAAATAATGTACCTTCAGTACAAAAATAATATACATTTTAGTTTTGGTCCACAATGGTCCATGCAATAATTTGCCCACCCATCCGTCTCCTGAGGCGGCTGCATGTTCATATTAAGTTTCTTCCCCCACTTCCAGATTTCGTGGCTACATTACTCGAACCTAGAGCAGAAATTAAGACCGCCGGATCGGATCCAGGTTTGGTGCACGATTTCACGACCTTGAGATTCTTTCAACCAATAATTTCAAACTTGAAGCTTCTTATTCTCCTGGTGCGAACCGAGGGTGACGGCCATATTGTGAGGGGGATATGGTCACTAGAGGGAGCTTCGAAAGATTCAGCTTTAGCATCTTCAAAATTATCCAGCCACCCGTTATTGATTAGAATTCGATCCAGTTTCTCCTTAATCCAATTAGAAGAGTCTCTGCCTTTTTCCCAAGTGAATTGGTAACCTTGGAATTGAAAATCCCTTAACCCACTGAAGTCGATAACTTCCTTGAATCCCTGCATAAGCCTTTGTGGTTGGCTAAGCTCCACCGATTTTCTCCTCCGGGCAAAGAACATCGTTACCAATTCAGGGAAGTTGTATATCGCTGCTGACTCATCAGGATCGGCGTCGGATAATCTGCTGAGGTTCTGAACTAGTAGCTCAAGAGCATTATTCTCAAGCTGGTAATGGAGGCAACGGTGCCAAGGTTCACTAACTCCTGGTAGAATTCGGGTCGGCCGGCGAGAACCTTCAGTTTCTGGATCTCGTCGTGGAGCTCCACTTCGGAGTCTGCGAACTTCTCCGGCTGGTCCGGATACTTCAGCCTGGCGGCAATATTCTCTTTAAGGCGGCGCTCGAAGGAGAGCACAAGCTTTTTTACCGTCTTCAGGTCGATAGCTACTACGGCGTTTTGCTGTGATTTTTCAAGAGCTTCGGGGAGGGAGAGATCAATTTCACCGTTCGAGACGCCGGACGGCGGGCCGGCTCCGTGGTCATCTTCGTCGTAGTCGTTTGCGTTTCGAGTTGTGATTGCTCATTTCCATGGACTTCCAGATGGATTCCTTGAGCTCTGAACCCTAGCTCGTATGAGTTACACCTCAATTCAGGACAAGAAAGAAAAACAGCAAAAACTCCAAGATAAAGGGCAAATTATACTGTGCACCACGGTGCACATAGCAATGTGCACCACGTACCTAAAAGACGTCGTTTTGAGCAGGTAAACTAATCGTCCGTTTTTTTTGGAAATCATGTTTCCCGTTTCGACCGGTCTCTGTATTTATGTTAATATTCTGTGTATTACAGGCAATCATTCTGTGTATTCTAGGCAACCGTTCTGTGTATTATAGGCAACCGTTATGTGTATTCATGTTAGTAACACATGTTGTGATTTCATGTTAGTAACACATGTTGTGATTTCATGTTAGTAACACATGTTGTGATTTCATGTTAGTAACACATGTTGTGATGTGTTTGTGCATTCGAATGTTTAGGATGATGAGTTCTGTGTATTTTGTGTAAATATTATGTGTATTCATGTTATTAACACAAGTTGTGATGTGTTTGTGCATTCGAATGTTAGAAGGATGAGTTCTGTGTATTTTGCGTCAATATTCTGTGTATTATGGGCAAACATTATGTGTATTCTAGGCAAACGTTCTGTGTATTCTATATAATGATTATGTGTATTATAGATAATGAATTCCCTGGAGTCATTCGCGTCCACTAACATCTGTGTATTTTGTGTCAATATTCTGTGTATTCTGGGCAAACATTCTGTGTATTCTAGGCAAACGTTCTGTATATTATAGATAATGATTATGTGTATTATAGATAATGAATTCCCTGAGTCATTCGCGTCCGCGTCTACTAACACCAAAACGACGTCGTTTTACGTACGTGGTGCACATTGCTATGTGCACCGTGGTGCAGGGTATAACGATTGAAGATAAAGTAAATGGGCCGTGATTTAAAAAAAAAAAAAGTAAATGGGCCGTTATAAATTTAATTGGGCCTCTATACAAACAAATGTGCTTCAAGGGTGAATCCAAACACCTTGGACTTCATTGCCTTGTGGAATGTAATTGGGCTCACTGTGCTCTTCAATTCCAACAAATGCCAATTTCACTGAACCATTATAATTGGCAAAAGGCAATTTATTATGTTGTGTGGACCATTACAAAAACTATATATTTGTAATATATTAAAAATATATTATTTGTGTACTAAATGTATATTATATAAAATAATGTATTTTTAATATTCAAATAATATACTTTCCCTAAATACAATTATTTTTATATATATTAAAATTATATTTTTTTTTGTATTGAATGTACATTATTTGATAGTATAGTACAAACAATAATGATTGTTGACAAAAATGACAAACTAATTAATCATAACTGATGGTTTTTAGTTAATTTCGATAGGCTAAATATAATCGAAATTTTGTTATGCACAGGCTTGTTGTAAAACGAGTTGCCCGTTGGCTCTTTTAGCTCATAACCGATGTAGTGCAGGAATAATACAACATAATGAGCATATAGTAAAGCAAAGTATAGACAACTTGAATACTCAAAAAACCTCTGTCAGCTTATTATGGAGAACCATGTTCACATAATACAAATGAATGAGAGTTACAAAAGAATACAATAATGGCTAATAAATGGTATTTTACTAATGTTAAAAGTTTAAATTGTAAAAGCAAACAAACAAACACTAGCTTAGTATTTATAATCCATTAAAATCAATGTCTTCAAGTCTCGTAGTAACTTGGTGAAATGTAAATGAACTATATTTATACACTAGACTAGAGTAAACGTCAGCCAAGGTCCTCCGAGTTTGATGATTCGTCACCGTTAGTTCTAAACTTTTTCAAATTGATCATCCGTAATCTTTCGAGTTTCGAATTGAACCTGTTATAGTCCTTCCGTTAAAATATTCTATCAAAGCTGTGAAAAGTAATGACAAAATAGTTTGAGTTTTTTCTCAGTTTTGTATGGACCCACAATTTTATCCCACTATATTTTAATTATTTCTTTATCTATTTTGTTTATAAATTTATAATTGTATTTAAAATAATGAAACATACGTACTAGAACACTCTGAATGTTATATACTGGAATTGTAAAGTAAAATAATAAAAAATTAGCTACAAACTTTACTTTAATTTATTATTGTAATAAAAAATAACTAAAATAAATATACATACACCTAATTAAATCATTTAAAATTTAATTCAAAACAATCGTATTTGAAAACAAAACTTTTGCTTTGGAAATTGCTCCTGGGATTAACTTTCTGATATTAACTTTGTTTTTGCAGCAATTTATTTTCCCAAATAACCCCACTCCACATCAATTTAAACCCACCTTTTTGTTTTTTTACTATTCCAATAACCCCATATTATCTCCCTAATGCTCTTACTGCTGATAAATCTCACTGCGCGTCACTCAAAGCATAATCTCTCTCTCATTCTCTCCCTCTCGAAGAAAATTCCAAGTCAAAACCCAGAAACCGTCAATAGGAAGTTGAAGACTGCAAGTCTGCAACCTTCAGATGACGTCGTTCTAGATAGTTCAGTTTGTTATCAGTTTGTTAGTCTTGGCTTTCTTGATTAGTTACGAAATCTCAGATTATAAAAAGGGATTTTCATTCTGATTTCTCCCTACCTCACATCTCATCTCTCCTTCTTCTTTCTACTTTTCCTTTTTCTTACCTGCAACTGCTGAGGGCACTACAACCCGCCATGGCCGTAGTAGAGCTATTCCCGAAAGAGTACGGATACGTGGTAATTGTGCTCGTCCTCTACTGTCTCCTTAACTTGTGGATGTGTTTCCGTGTTAACAAAGCTAGCGAGAGGTAACATTTATTTCTCTGATTTATATACACTCCCTAATTTCATAAATTAGGGTTTAAGGATTGTTGTTACCCGTTTCTGTGTTTTGAATCAATTTGGTGAAAACAGGTATGCTGGAGCTGAAAATAAGGTTGATAAGCTCTTCAAAAGGGTTCAGATATATTATTACCTTCTTTTTTTTTTCCCTTTGTAGACTAGAAATTGAGAAATGAATTACAGGAATTATAATGCTTTGCTGACTTGCTGGAACAGAGAGGAAATCAGGGTTTAGATGAACATGTAGCTGAAGTTTTCTTAATGATCTTCATAATTGGAGCATTTAGAAACCCTCTGGTTTCTATGACTGTGGGAATAATGTGCGTTGTTTTTAGGTAGGCTATTTCACTGCCATTAGATTTGTGTTTTCAGGTTTTGAAATAATTTGGTGAAAACTCGTTATAGGGATTTGGTTTGCTGTCATAAAGTTGAAGTTGAAGCTAAAGCTGAAAACAGAGCTAAGCTCCTCAATCGCTTTAAGGTTTACTATTACCTTTCTTGTTTTTTTTCCTTTGTGAATTATAATGTTTTGCTTTAAATAAATTTGTTGTGTTTTATGACAGACAGCACATCAGAATTTTCTGGATTGTACGCCTGTATTTTTCTTGTTGATGGTCTTAGGAGGTATTAGGCACCCTTCCATGTCTGCATCTTTCGGAGCCATATATACTGTTTCCTGGTATTTCTATTTTACTGGCTTGTCTGGCTATGGCACCAGTGATTCTACTGCTGGGTACGGATGTTGTTTTTGTGTCCATTAATAAAGATATTACTTGAGTGTGCGTAACTTTTCGGGGTTTCTTTATGAATTGGGAATGCCACTGTTTTATATAGTTCTGAGTCTTTTTTTATACCCTTTTCTGTGCAGGAAATATGATTTCCTTATAGTTTTTGGCCTTAAGGTTTGCCAAATATCCTGTGCTCTTGCAATTTTTGCTCTTATGCCTTGCGCAATATCCGGGGCAATCAAACTTCTAACATGAGGATGCTGCATTGCTGCTTGGTAGCTGTCTACAAATCCATATTCCATAGTCTTTTTCTCTTGTTTTTGATATATGTTCCTTGAGTAATTGTTGTACTGTGGTTATGTTACCTTTTTTGGATATGGTTTTGTTTTTGGATATGATTGCAAAATGTATCAGGTGTCTGCATACATATCAATTCCTTGTTTTGTCTGCATTTTTCTCTCTGCAAGTCAGTAACCTCCATGGCTGTTATAATGCACAGTACAAACATCTCTGGAAGGATCTGTTCTGCTAACAATAAAAACCAGCATAGTTAATGATCATTTTGGGTATTAACTCATAAATTTTCATACAATATTGATAATGTCATAGATGCTTAATCTTTGAGTACTTGTGTTATATCATTTATCAACTATATAAAATGGGAAGTGTATAATCAAATTTGATTCTTGATCAACAATTTTGTATGATTGTATGGACAAAGTTAAAAACACACATGTATATACCAATTTAAATTTTTTTTTTTTAAAAAAAATCAAACAATAAACCATTATTAACTCTTATCTAACATAGATATAGACTAGTCAAATGGCCTGTGATATGCAATTAAATAAATGTTTAATAATTACAAAATTATAAAATTACATTATCAAAATAAAAAATGTACATTTTTAAATAGTTAACTTAGTTTAAAATTTTATATTGATTGAATATATTTTATTCTAACAAAATATTATTATAGCATATTATGTTCGCATTCAATATTTATCAAAGTACACTTTAGTAATGAATGATTTAGACTGGAGTTTTTTATTTTTTGAAAAGAAAAACTTAATGATTTAAACTAGAGTTTTGATATATCAAAATGCAAAAATGGCAAAATATAAAACATTGTTGGGAGCAACATATCCTGATGGCATTTTGATATAAACATCTTTATCCCAAACGATAAAATAAAATAAATCATGTAAGATGGTTGTCCCACATTTATAGAGGGGAGTGCTCTCCCAAGTTTTGATTGCTAGCCGTCTAGCCAATGTCCAAATACTTCTTCTTCCTCTGTTTGTTTTTTGTTTTTTTTTTTTCCTTTTATAATTTACAAAAAATATTTATTATTTATAATTGATGGTGTGAATTAATCGAGATTAATTTACACTATAAATATAAATAGTAAAAATAAAGTAAGATATACATTTACATCGAAACTCGAATGACAGAGGACAAACTTTTCTGAATTAAAACAAATCTAAGTTTATTATTTACGTGTAAGGCCACTAAGTATATTTAGTACAAAGATAGTGTTCCATGTAACTAATATGTATAGTATGTAAAATAGAGGAAGATTGAGGATGGTTTGCACGAGATAAATCATACTAAT
>CM008335.1:2008770-2022636 GCA_002525835.2 Ipomoea batatas | reverse complement strand
TCTTTTGTTTAAAGATTTGTATATTTTAATTTTTAATAGATCTTTTATTTTTTTTCCAAAACAATGTTATCAGTCTCAGGGAGTAAAGGAAAGTGAAACATAAAATATTAAATTAGAGAGAAAAAATAAATTAATTATATCTCTTTCATTATTTATTAAAATGATGATTTATGCTAAGACACATTATGGCGTGATATCCCACGAATATTTAATCCTATATCTATTTATGGTAGAAATTAAATATAGTTCTCTCTATATATAATGTTGTGTCAAAATAAAAATGTATGCTATGATGATGATGGCGAAGACCATAACAATAACAATAACAACAACAATAATAATTGTAAAACTGAATCATTGGTTAGCCGCCTTAATTCCTTTTTTTCTTTTAATTCTTTCAAGTGGAGTATTGGATCATTAGTGTTTTTATTTTACTACCAAAATTGTCACATGATTATCTTGGGTCACAAAATATAATAAATGAAAAATGTTATTGTCTCTCATTAATGACACGTTTGGTTCACGAAATAGGCTTGTAGTGGAATAGCATTCTCAGTAATAGACTTATTCCTTTGTTTGGTAAAAAGTTCTATTCCGTGAACCAAACATGCCGTAAAATCCTTACATCATAATAATAATAATAATAATAATAATAATAATAATAACAACAACAACAACAACAACAATACTAACAATAATAATAATAAAAATCATGAGTATTTTAAAAATAATAATAATAATAGTATAGTAAGAACAACAACAACAATAATAAGAAGGCAAAAACTTGTGTGAGACCGTCTCACCATGAGTCGGGTCGGGTCGGGTCGGGTCAAGATGAAAATGTAACACTTATATGCACAAATGTCATACTTATATGCTCAAATATAATACTAATCAGGAATAAAATTTTTGTTACTTACAAGGGTAAATGTAATACTTTTATGGGAAAATACAATACTTTTACATTTCGATTTAAAAGTATTATATTTGCCCTTTTAAGTGAGGGCACTTGTCAACATTACTTATTATGAAAAATGTATTACTTTTTCTCTAATAAGTAACCAAAATTGTATTTTTGATTAGTGTTATATTTGAGCATATAAGTATGACATTTGCACATATAAGTGTGACATTTGCATGGCGTCTTGACCCGACCCGACCCGTCTCACGAATAAGGATCCGTAATACGGTCTCACACAAGTGTGACCCTAATAAGAATAATAATATTAATACTAATAATAATATATAGTACTATAGTAGTAGTACCTCAAATTAAATTATTGTGTATAGTCATGCACATGTTTGGTCATATGCCGAACACTGTAAGGAGCAAGGTTTCTATTTTGTAAGGAGTTAGGCACAATTTAAAACTTTTTGTACTCATGGTTCACTCATAACATAATTATATTACGAATTATAAATTAAACCTCATTAAGAAAATTTCATTGGAAAATTAATTGAGTAAAATAGTACGTACATATGATATATGTGTATTCATATGTTGTGCACATATGTTGTGCATTAGTTGTTTAGTTAAAAAAAATGTTCTAGTTAAGAAAATCATATCAACGACTTAATCAAAAGAAAATGAATACAATTATTGACTTTCAACCAGAATCTTCAAGATTGCTATGAAAGTGTTGCTCCCTTAGAATATAACAATAATCTTCAGAAGAGCCTACATATTCCAATGTTACAAACATATGTTTCAAAAGTATATGTAGGAAGATATTTAGTGAACAAATTTGTTAAATTGTCACAATAGTAAACCTTCTTTATAATAATTTTGACACCTTTCTGAAAGTCATATGTGTAGAAGGATTTTGATCCTATATGTTTTGTCATGTTTCCCTTAACAAATGTGTCCGCTAGGAATGCTAATTTTAATTATTGGTCCCAGGCAAGTAGAAAATCTAGAAGGAGGTGAGGGGAGCGGGAGGGGGAGGGGTGAATAACTCTAAATGAGCTTGAATTTTGAAATCATAGTTTCAAGACAACTTTGAAACATGTTTCATTGCAGTGGAAGTCTTTAGCTTGCCTTGGAAATGAAATGAGTAGCAAAAGTTCTGAACGAATAAGTGTGATTGATTATGTGTTAAGTAGGGGTTAGTTCACAGATTAATAAGCAAGTAATGCGTAAAGTAAAATGACACAAGTATTTTTATAGTGGTTCGAAAACTTTCATACTCCACTCTTCTCATTTTAACCCTAAAGAGGTTCCACTATAGAGCTGACCTTGAATGACTATATTATACTGAAAAATTTAGAGTGGAATGGACATGGAAAGATGATACAATTATCAATCTAGACAATATATAAAACCAAAAAACGAAATCATGAAGACACTTGAAGAGTCTACATTTGCAAAAGTAAATGGTGGCAACTACACCTTGGGATAAACTCATTAAACTCTCATTGGGCATGAACAAATTAGGGAGACCAAACTTACTATTGTTGTCCAAATAATTAAAAATTATTGTTTTGATATGTTTCATGGTGAACTCGTCGACTAGTTGGAGTCACATTTTACTAATCTTTTGAGTGAGCTTTAAGTTTAGCAGAAAGAATAATCACAAAGGGAGATAAATTTGAAGATTCTACAACCACATCTTTTACCACCCTTGATAGGGCCGTAATGGATGGAAAACTTTTCGAACAAGTTTCTAGCTCCTAACACTATTCGAGTAATGACAAACTCTAAATTTACACTTTGAGCATTTGAGAGCTCCAGGCAATAACTATGAAGAATACAATATCAATATATTTCTATGTGCGTATCCTAATATTCATATATTATTGACTTCTTTATACTAAATTACTAGCACCTGTTTTCAAAAAAAAAAAATTACTAGCACCTATAATAATTAAGTTACTAAAATTATAATAACTATACAAAGTAATGATTTATTCTATACATATTTTCCTCTTACTAATATATAATCAATTATACTTTACTTACACACCATGATTCTTTCCTTTTAGACTCTCCACTAATTAAACCACTAATAAAAGAGCGTTTGGTTGCAATGAGAGAATTATGTGCGAAAAAATTGCAATTTCACGGGAGATGTATAGTATGAGAATAAAGTGCGATTTAAATTCTAACGTTTGGTTTGTAGGGATAGAATTATTGAGAATTTCAATTTCAATGTTTGATATCCATGAAAATTGGAAAGAAATAAGTAGTATAAAGACCAAAATGTTCATACTTATTATTATATTATATTTACTATTTACTATTTACTATTATTAATCTTAACAAACAAGTAAATTTGTGTCAAAACTATAATGAAATACAGTTGTTAATGGAAACATTTCATTGCAACACCCATGCAAAAATTTTGCAACGGAACTAAAATTCCATTGCAATTGAGTTGAAACGAGCATTTTACCAACATAATGCATTCCATTGCAAATTACGTTGCAAATCGTGTAACAGAATTTGGGCATTTTGCAACAAAATTATGTCCATTACAATTTGAACTTTTTCTTGTAGTGGATAATGGTATCATCTTCCATGTCCATTCCACTCGTAAAATTTTCAATATAATATAGTCATTCAAGATCAGTCTATAGTAGAACCTCTTTAAGGTTAACGAGAAGAGTGGAGTAGGATAGTTTCCGAACCATTATAAAAATACTTGCGTGTCATTCTACTTACCCATTACCTGCTTATTAATCTATGAACTAACCCCATAATTGACACACAATCAACCACACTTATTCGTTCAAAACTTAACAAATTTGTTAACTAAATATCTTCCAACATATACTTTTGAATAGGGCTGTTAGCGAACAGAGCTTTCGACAAACTACTCGTGTTCGAGCTCGGTAAGCGTTCGTTTATGTTCGTTTATTAAGGTAAACGAACATTAACAAACAAAATTTAGAGCTCGGTTAATAAACGAACAGAGTTTGAACAATGGTAAGCTCGTTTGCTAAGTGTTCGTGAACAAGCTCGTTTGTGTTCGTTTAGTAGTGTTCGTGAACAAGCTCGTTTGCGTTCGTTTAGTAGTGTTCACGAACAACCTCGTTAAGTGTTCGTTTAATAATGTTCGCGAACATGTTTATAAACAAATTGTATTAGTTTTGTAGTTGTGTTGTTTGTTTGATTATTGTTCATGAACGTAGATTATTTCTTGTTCACGAACAAATTGTGTTAATGAACATGTGCGGGTGTTTGATTATTAAGTGTTCACGAACGTGTTCATGAACGTAAATGAATATGTTCACAAACGTGTTCGTTAACGTTCGCGAGACGTTCATGAACATGTTCGTTAACGTTAACGAACACGTTCGTGAACGTGTTCGCGAACGTTAACGAACACTAACGAACACTTAACAAACGAACACGAACATGATTTTCAAAAACCTTAACAAACGAACACAAACACGAACACTTCAAAATCTTTAACAAACGAACACGAACAGCCTCCGTTCGTTTATGTTCAGTTCGTTAACAGCCCTACTTTTGAAACATATGTTTATAACATCTGAATACGTAGGCTCTACAGATTGTTATATTATGAGGGAGCCACACTTTCGAGGCAATCTTGAAGATGATTCTGCTTGAAAGTCAATAATTGTATTCCCTTTGTGGGGAAGAATTTCGGGAGAACTCGGGTTCGATTCCCACAAGTGACAATTCTTCCTAGGCCAGCTCCCGTGCCTCCCGGAGCGAACGTGGGTGTACCTGGACCGTCGGACAGAGAAAGACCCCCTGAATTTACCAAAAAAAATAATTGTATTCCCTTTCTTTTGATTAAGTCATTGATATGATTTTCTTAACTAAAATATATTTTTTTAACTAAACAACTAATGCACAACATATGAATACACATATATCATATGTACTATTTTACTCAATTAATTTTCCAATGAAATTTTCTTAATGAGGTTTAATTTATAATTCTTAAATATAATTATGTTATGAGTGAACCATGAGTACAAAAATTTTTAAATTGTGCCTAACTCCTTACAAAATAGAAACCTTGCTCCTTACAATGTTCGGCATATGACCAAACATGTGCATGACTATACAAAATAATTTAATTTGAGGTACTATTATTGTTTTTTTTTTTTTTGAAATACTCATGATTATTAACTCATGATTTTTATTATTATTCTTGTTATTGCTATTATTGGTATTATTGTTAGTATTGTTATTATTATGTAAAGATTTTAATGGAAGACAATAACATTTTTCATTTATTATATTTTGTGACCCAAGATAATTATGTGACAATTTTGGTAGTAAAAACACTAATGATCCATTACCCACTTGAAAGGATTAAAAAAAAAGGATAAAAGTATAAATAAGTGTAACACCCCAATTTTCAACACTTAATTTATTACAATCCGTAATAATACATCAGCGGAAGCTTACATCTTATCAATAGAAAACTGGGTGCTACCGCCACACCTAGAGTGAATTCTATCAACTCTTGACAAACTCCACTCTAAGTGCACAGGCTAAACTTACAACATCGACATCCACTTCCATCTTGATTAGATATCATCGGGCTACTGGAGTCCACACTAATCTGCATCTAATAAAGGGGCACAATGAAGTGCAGTTAGCACGACGGCTAAGTAAGGAAATCCATTTGTCACTTAAAAGTAGACAAAGGTTTGAAAACACAACAATTTGGAAGCTCGTCTCGTAAGACAAAATCATTTCTTTCTCAAAGACGTTACAGAGTAACTCTTTACTCATTTTTAAAACTTCCTTAGTTTCTTGTTAGTAAGCGTGAGGCCTTTGGAGCATTTTCAAAACTCCCATTCTGACCACTTGGATCATCGAACTCGGGGTCAGTGGTCATCACCCGATCTAATACTGATCCCTTGGACGCCAGGTTCGTTAAAACGACACCTGCCCGAATAACATAACGACGAATAGACTTCGCCCTGCAGTATGAATGAATCATACAATATACCATAACGACCACTGGGCAACGGCACTTAAAGCCACCCGTGGGTCAATCAAGGTCCTCCTCACTTACTTTAGAGACTACGGTTTTGAAAACGTTATCCTTCCTTCAGTTTTCTTACAACAAATCATTTCTTTGGACATAATTCACAAATGAGTCCAATACTTAAACCGGCTACCTCTTTAGCCCCTGAAGGATTTTCAAAAATACTTTCAGCGCCCGCAGGCTTTTCAAACATCATTTTCTCAAACAATAAGGTTTTGACAACCTTTATATCAAAATAGCATACGTTTTTCAACGTAAGTTTTCATAACATTTTTAGATACACTTCATCAATTCCAATATCTCATAATCATATACAATACTAAGACATCCTTGGACATACTTCATACTCAAGTCCTATCCAAATGGAAAGTTTTAACTTCCAAACTAATACCAAACCAACCGGACGAATCCACGAACCGGTGGCCAAAACCAAATAGATACCTCAACTCAAACTTAGTTGATCTTACGAACATCAACTAACTACATCATCTAAACATCAATAATAATAATCAAAGCTTATTCACGCCCGCAATATACACCTATATATATAGCTTTTCATATATGCATACACCTCATGCACATACATATATCTAAATCTTATGAACATCAAACAACCACAACATCTAAACATCATAGACAATATTCAAAGCTTACACAACTTAATCTCACATCCAAACACTGGACGCCCTTCTGGACGCACTGCGGATGCCCGACGGACGTGCGTCCGGTACCGCGTCCGCCCCCTTCGGCCTAGTTCTGAACCTACTGGACTCCACTGGACGCGCAGTGGACGCGCGTCCAGGGCCGCGTCCAACGCACACTGCCTATTCCCGAACACACTGGACGCCAGTGGACGCGCAGTGGACGCGCGTCCATGGTCGCGTCCTCATGAATCTGCCAACTCCGAACAGTAAAAACAGTGCAATTCTAGCTTGTTTTTCCACCATTTTTACAAGCATAAGCCTATTTGGACATAAATACAACATATACATGCATATCCAAGCTATGAACATGTATACAACAATATTCCAAAGATCCAAAAACATCATATTTCAACCAAAATCAATTATCCAAATTCAAGTGACTAATTCCAACTTAAGGGAATTCCTTACCTCAAAGTGGTCAACAATTCCTTAGAAGTGATCATGGATGATTTTCCCCAAATTTCACCCTAAATCCTAGGATCAAATCAACACCATAACAAGAGATTTCAAGAAATTAAACATAGATTCACAACCTCGGAAGGATTACAAGGCTTTCTACCGAATAAAAACGAAAACTTACCGAAGAAATTGAAGAGATGTGAAGGAATTTTGCCATGGAATTGGAGCTTAAGGAAGAAGAAATCACATACTCTCTCTCTCTTGTTCATTTCGGCAGTTGGGGAAGAAAAAGGGAAAAATTTCCTTTTATATTTAATCCCAACTTATGGGATAAGCTTTAGGAAATCTTATGGAATAAGCTTTAGGAAAACTTATGGGATAAGCTTTAGGAAAATAATAAAATAATAAAATATCTCCACAACATATCAGTTGTGGTCCAAACAGATAAAGTTTCGGTGGAAAATAATCCAGAAAGAATAATTTCCGAAACCACAAATTTATTCCAGTCAAAAGCTTCAAATTGAGCTAGGTTCGGTACACTGCGAAATTTAGGTTCAGTGCACCGCGAGATTCTGCGATGCTACGAACACAAGAAATTTTGGGTTTAAAATTTCGGGGTATCACAATAAGTCACTAAATTATTTGGAAAACAACAATTAAGCCATCGAATTAGTTCACCCCTGGGTGAATTAGTTTGCCTTTGGGAAAGGCAAACTAATTGGCCTAGGCCAGGGACAAATAATTTAATGGCTTATTTGTACTTTATTACAAATAAGTCATTGAACTATTTGGGAAACAACAATTAAGTCATCGAACTCCAATAACCCACAAATAAATCGCTAAGCCCGAAAAAAAAACAATTAAGCCACTAAAATCGGAAAAAATATCAATTAACATTTTTAACAGGTCACCTTTAGGTTTAAAGTACAAATAAGTCTGAACTATCTGAAAAAAGCAATTAAGCCATCGAATTCAAATAACTCACAAATTAAAGAGAGATACCAATGAGAATAAGAATTGAACGACAGAGCAGACATCAAGGGACTTAGATTTACTTTTGTTGTTATTATTATTATTATTATTAAAATCAAACGATATTTGGTTCGATTCGATTTTTAACTAAACCGTTCAATTTATTGATTCAATTTTTAAGTGAACCCTTTAGTTTACAAGAATTCTTAAACCGTTCAGTTTTCAGTATATTATTAGTTCGGACCGAACCGAATTGCACCCTACCAATAATAGCTCATAAATGCTATTTTTAAAAAGAAAAAAAAAATGAAATGCAATTCCATTTGTGACGAACCATTCCTGCTGTAATGCTTTCGTCAGCCACTGACGTACACTGTTGAAAACAATGCTGATCCGTGGATGGAAAAACACTATAAATTTGCATGCATATTCTCCTTCATCATCATCATCAACAACAACTATCTAGCTTAATTAGCGTGCTAGCTACCATGGCCTACTCAAAGCTTTTCTCTCTTCTCCCTCTGCTTTCCATTGCTGTCATCCTTGCACTGCACACACCCATGGCGGCTGCCCAACTCCGCTATTTCTGTGCAAACTTTGCAACCTTCCCTCCCAATTCCAGCTACGAAAAAAACTTAAACACACTTTTGGGTAATCTCTCCTCCAACACACCGCGCAACGGTTATAGCTCCGGCTTCGCCGGTAAATGCACCGATAGAGTCTACGGCCTCGCTCTCTGCCGTGGCGACACCACCACCGAAGAATGCAAGACTTGCGTAGCCGACGCCACCACCAGGATACGTCAACTCTGCCCCAACAACAATGGCGGCATCGTATGGTATATATGTCCACACTTACCTTTATGCCAAAAGTTATAACTAGTAATATAATGAAAATGTAATTTTGTTTTTTTATACTGTTCGTCACATTTTCAAGAAGCAGCGTGTTGGACTTGACTTATTAAGCCTCCGCCCACAATTCGCCCTCCCTCTGTCCCACCCAACAAGAACTTACCACGACATACACCTGGTTTTGGACTTAGCCCTTCATCGTCCTCCACCTCACCCAAAAGCTATAGCTAGTAGTGTAATTTTTTTTATACTTATGTAGCAAGCAACATCATGTTTAGATGGCAATATGCTAGACTCAGCTTTCCAAACCCTTGCAAAACACACACACATATATAAATAGATATGTATGTATCTTTAGTTTCACTTTCTGCCTAGCATATATATACAATTCCCCTAATCACCTGACGTTAGAGTTAACCCTCCACCGCCCTACTATACGTTCCACCCAACAAGAACTTACCACCACCACACCTGGTGTTCGACTTAGCCCTTCACTATCTTCCACCACGCCTAAAAGCTATAACTAGTAGTGCAATTTTTTTTAATACTTATATACTCCCTCTGTCCCATTTTATCTGTCTTACTTACTATTCATTGGTCAAACCAACTCTTTCTTCTTTGTTTGTTTTCTTTAGTATTTTTTACTTATTTTTAAATTTGATTTTTGTGTTCAATAGTACTTTTAGTGTAGTTTCTAAATATATAAATTTTGTATACTAATACTAAACTTAATATTATGAAAATTGGATTAAAAATAACTTCAGACACATAAAATGGGACGGATCGGAGGGAGTAGCATTTAGTGCCACATTTAGATATCAATATATATGCTAGACTTGGCTAACCAAACCCTAGCAAAACATATATATATCTATATGTATGCATCGCCTAACATATTACATATATACATGTTAATTTAGGTACGATAATTGTCTTCTCAAGTACTCGGAGGATGATTTCTTTGGGGAGATAGACAACGTGAATAAGTTCTACCTGCAAAACCCGGTAGAGGCGAAGGATCCGAAGGCATTCATGCAGAAAACGAAAGAGCTGTTGACCCGACTGGCGGATAGTGCGGCGCTGCTGAAGAGCTCGTACGCGGCGGAATCGCAGGATATCGGGGGATCGGTGACGGAGTACGCGATGACTCAGTGCACCAGAGATCTCTCCGGCGAGGATTGTAAAAAGTGCCTCTACGACTACATTGCAGAGCTTCCACAGTGCTGTGGGACTGCCAGAGTGGGAGGGAGAGTTATCGGAGGGAGTTGCTATTTCCGATATGAAACTTATCCTTTTTATAACGGTGCTCATTGAAGTTAAATACAAGAAAGGATCGGAAGAAATAAAATGCTATGTACCTCGTTTCTTTAGTATGTTACTATATATGTTGTCTGTATAAATAAAAAGGGCGCCCCTGTCAGAGCTGTCCCTAATATAATCAAGTCTGAGGCAGACTGGGTTATATTATCTTCACTTTTAATTTGGTCCTTTGACCATTGTATTTTTACTTTTAATCAAAGAGTTTAAATCTGTTATTGGATTTAATTTGATCTCTAATTATTGAAGAGGTAATTCAATGGATAGCTCAAGTGTCAAGAGCGTTCTCGTTCTGAGGAAGAATTTCGGGAGAACTCGGATCGGAATTGATTCCTATAAGTAACGATATCCCCTTTGTCAGCTCCCGTGTCTCTCGAAACGAACAAGAATTGATCTGGTGGACCTGCATCGTAAGACCCGAAACACCTCGTGAATTTACAAAACAAAAATTATTGAAATGGTACAAATTATATTGATGACTAAATTAATATTAATAAAAAAAAGGGGAAAATGACACTTTTTCCCCTATGTTATAGTACTTTTTCCCAGTGTGTTATTAAAGTGACAATTTTCTCCCTTGAAATGTTAATAAATTGACATATTTACTCTTAAAAATAACTATTTCATTTATTTTTTCTTCTTCAACAAATTATTACTTATATGTATGAATGATCACGATTCGGTTCGAACCTAAGCAAACACTATAGCAATCATATGACTCATTGGATTCTCTTTGAGCCTTGTTTAGCCTCCCTCGTGGACTTCCGGTGTGGGTGTATTTACCTTATTCCCAACAAAACTCAACCTACTTCTAGTGCTAAATTTCTTAATGAAATGACAGTTTTTCGTACTTGATTAATTACTAATGCTCGATAAGTCATTTTATGGCAATCTAGGCCTAGGGTGACCAAATGAAGTACGTACTTCACTGTTGAGGCTATTAAAAGCATTCATTGATGCACTTACCAGCATTAATTCATGCTCATCTCCTTCACTAATTAATCTTCATTATGCTACAAGAAATCTCAAATTTAGTGACTACACAAGTTGTCACCAAAACTATCAATTTTGTTATTCCCATATATTCTTTGGTTGAAGTCATTTCGAACTCTTGGGAAGATTGATTCATCTATGACTTTGAAGAAAATGTCATTGACAATATTACCCAAACTATTTCTCTTTCGATCATATCAAGAGTCCATTATGACCTAACCTTAGAAACATAAGGTGGTGCATCTGATATGATGTGAAGGTTACATTCATGTTGACCGTCATGATCTCAATAGGTCAATGTGCAATAACTTCCCAAATCGTATCATGTAACGTTGATAAATGTGCATGCATGCGAATCTCCTAGTCTTGACGTTCGAGATTGCATCACCTTCAAAGTCTTGCTATATATGTTGAGAAACTCTTATTGCTATACATCCTTTGTTGCTCAATGATGTCAACATCCACTTCATCTTCAACCTTATTTACTATAATGAAGTCCTAATATTTTGAAACATACTCTCTTTGTCCCGTTTTATCAGTCATACTTACTATTCATTGGTCAAACCAACTCTTTATACTTTGTTTATTTTCTTTAGTATTTTTTATTCATTTTTAAATTTATTTTTTTGTGTTTAATAGTACTTTTAGTGTAGTTTCTAAATATATAAATTTTGTATACCAATACTAAACTTAATATTATGAAAAATTGAATTAAAAATAACAGTCAAACTTCGTTAATCGAATCAGACACATAAAATGAGACGGAGGAAGTATTAAATTTTGTAGTGTTGAATCAATTTTTTATTTGTATTTTGTACTAAAATTACAAGAAATGTTTTATATTGACTATTGACTTTTAATCGAATCAGACACAATGTTTTATACGAGTTAATCACAGAAATGGTAATTCAACTATTGACTTTTACCAATTTTTGTCCTCGACTTTTAATTTGACCAAAGTTGGTCCCTTAACTATTGGTTTTGTATCAATTTTGATCATTCTGGTAAATCTATGTTAAATAGGTGTTAAAATTAAGGACAAAAATGTAAAACTAAAAGTTTTCATAAAGTATTCCAAAGAAGCAAAATCCGCATCAGGAGGTTCCGATCGCTATAGAAAATCAAGGCAGACAAGAAAATTCAGAAAATGTTCAAAATCCAGAAAATTCAAAAATAAACGCTGAAATTCTGAGTAAAGTTTTGATTGGAGCGGTTGATCTAGAAATTGCTTCGATTGAAAATGGAAATGCAAATGCTGATAGAAATCATGCACATAATGAAGGGCAAACGCTCCCGGCGACTTTGTCTCATTCGTTCGCATATATGGTGCGGAATGGAGGTCAAAATCAGCGGCAAGTTAACGATTAAACAACAACAACAACAATAAGAAATCAAGGAGAAATCACTGCAAATCAAAATGAACAGCTACATGAAGGTAAATTTATTATGTCTTCCATCAAAAGGCAACAGGAGTGGGGAAGGTTAAGCTGACGACGAGCAATCACCGATGGTCGGCCACAATCCTTTGTTGGAAAATAGCATGAAAATGGCAATTTAAGTGGCTATTTTGTGGTACAAATAAATGTGGGGTCCACTTCCGATTTGGGTCGGGTCAAAGTGGATTCAGGTTCTTCGTAGTTAGACGAAGAGATTGATATATTGTACGCACAAAACGGATAATGGGTGAATGAGAAATTGGTTCTCAAAGTTGACCCATTTGAGTTGGAAAAATTGAGGGAAGACTTTAGAATAAGGCTTTGTCCCACATTGGTTTGGAAAGGGAATTTGCACCACTATTTATACAAGTGCCTTTCTTAGGCTTAGTGAATTGTATAGCATAGAGGCTATCTCTCGCGTGCAGGGGGTACAAATCAAAATAAAAAATGAGTTCGAAAAGGCTTGAACTCGTGTGCGCCAGCAATGTCGTTCGGAAAATTGGGTGGCCTTGCAAGCTACGTTATGCCAATTTTTCGAGACTTTTTCCAACACGACTCGTGATCTAGTTCGAGACTTTTTCCAACACAAAGCCTCTAAGGATTCGGATTCGGCCTCAATGACTCGTTCGGACGACTTCTCCAGTCCTCGGCCTCAAGGACTCATGATCTAGTCCTCGGTGAGGACTCGTTCGGACGACTCGCGCAATGGTTCGGCCTTCCGTAACCCGAATCATTGGCTGAATCCTAGTCCATTCGGGTAATCTAAACACCTCGGTGTAACTCCTCGCCTCGGGTAGTGACCGTTCAAGTCTTGATTCATCTGTTACGGAATTAATACCGGGTTAATTCTAATTTTTATTATCTGAATCAATTCTCAGGTAGTGGTCGACCGTTACAGGGGTTACAAGGCTGAGTTTATGATCAGATTAAGTGTCTTAATTAAATGCTATTAATCCAGCAACTCCTATATAAGTTGGTGGTAGGAGCAACATATTTACACACAATGAAATACAAATTTCTCTCTCGAAAATCTGCTTCTACTCCCTTCTCAGCATACTGTGTTCAGCTCTTGTTCTTGTTCGCTGGGTTTTGAAGTTTTAGTGCTCAAACTAGAAATCGAAGCTTGTTTTATCCTGGGAAACCTAGACTACAACGCTCCTAGCACCGTGGGAGATAGCAAATAAGGTTTTAAGGATAATGTAGTAAGTACACGACTCAA
>CM008335.1:1988193-1998723 GCA_002525835.2 Ipomoea batatas | reverse complement strand
GTCTAGTTGCATCAATAAGTGTTGTTAACCGCATGGTTGCTGATGGTACAATAATGGCCTAATAAACTAAGAAATTCTGATATCTTAACTATGGGCGTGGTTATTGCCTTCCACATGAATTATGATTAGTACAAGTAGTAGAGTGACTCGATGCTCAATACTAACTCAGTTGGATCCAAACACCAACATCGCAAAATAGCAAAAAGTTGCCATAACTATATTCTTCTTAAAACAATTGTTACTGTATCAAATTAAAAACACTATTTAGTAGACATTTCAACAGCTGCATTGCAAATTATGTGCATTAACAAGTGAGTTAGCAGGAAACAAGAGGTTAAACTTGATTTCCTGTCCTTAAGCCTGTGGAATGGAATTACTTGAATTGAAAATTAATCACAAAATAAATATATAGTCACTTTACTGCAAGCAAAATGACAACCAATTTGGGACTACATAAATGGAATAACTGAAATGTAATGGGAGATTGAAGAAGCATGTCCAAAGAATGAGTGTGGAAAAGCAAAAGGTTAAATCCCACTAGATTATCAAAGGTCCATTCGATAAGATCTTAAATCAGAAAACATTTGGCTCACTAACTCCATAAGTCTAGGGCTAAAAAATGATGCTCTCAACTCTGGATCTAAACTCTGCTCAGCAAATTAAATTTTATTATAGATCTGCCAAAGGAAAAAAGGAAAAAAAGGATGAATGGATATTAAGACTAAAATGGTGATACCTTTTGGTTGAAGATGTGGATGTCTAACTCCATAGCTTTAGATTGAAGATGGCAATGACTTGGTTGAGGATGGAGATCACTTTATCAGTGTACAAATCGGTTGAGGATGGAGATCACTGACTCCGTAGGTTTAGCATTAGCGCGATAGGTTGGGGTAAAAAAGAGTTTGAAGATTTGTCTGTGGAAAGATGGAAGGATTATATATATATATATATATATATATAGAGCAAATACCAATTTTGGTCCCACGACTATTAGCAAAATGACAATTTTGGTCCACATGTTTCATTTCTACTAATTTTGGTCCCACGACTATTGTTTAGTACCAATTTTGGTCACACGACTACTGTTTTAGTGTCAAAATTCATCCTGCCGGTCACCCATCCGTTTAAAACGTGCCGAAATCTAAAATTTTGAAGGTATTTTCGTACTTTTCAACTCAATATCCCAATTTGAGCATGAAATAAAGAGATTTAAGCCCTAAGATCGATCACAATTCACAATTCTCCTCCTCAAATTAAGGTAAAATGAGGAGGAAAACTGCGAATTTTGATCGATTTTAGGACTTAAATCCATTTATTCATACTCAAATTAAAATATTAAGTTGAAAATGATGAAAATACGCTTAACAATTTTAGATTTTTGCACGTTTTAAACGGATGGGTGACCGGCGCGATAAATTTTGGCACTAAAACAATAGTCGTGAATGAAAATTGGTACTAAAACAATAATCGTGGGACCAAAATTGGTAGAAATGAAACATGTGAACCAAAATTGTCATTTTGCTAATAGTCGTGGGACCAAAATTGGTATTTGCTCTATATATATAATATAATCTTATTTCCGACCACCATTGGTGGTCGGAAATCGTCAAATCCGACAAATTAAAAAGAGTAAATACCCGACGGAGGTCCTCCGACTTTGATGGCACCGTCACTTTTAGTCCTCAACTTTTAAATCTACCACCCCTAGTCCTCTTACTTTTGGTTTCTAACCATTTATGATCTTTCCGTGAATCTCGGGGTATTTGTGAACCCCACAGAAAATGACCCCGCACCAACACCGAAATCTAGTCAACCCAACCTTCTTCCGGCAATTCGAGCATCGATTCGTTGACTGTTTGTGGCTGTTACTGCACCGGCGCCGCGACCATTCTTCCCTTCAAATTCTCTAGCGGTGCAGACGCCATACGTGGCGAACATGGAATCCACCGGAGTATTGGGTTTCGATTGGGAGCCCTTGAGGCAGATGTCCCGGTAGCATTTGGAGCAGTAATTCTACGTCGCGGGGCTTTCGAAAAAGCTGTAATAGTTTGTTCCTCCGCCATGCTCAGACTTTTAGAAGTCCATAGGTCTTTTCCAAAACTAAAATTCATAGAGGAAATAGTGATGGACTAAGTCTGAAAACATTCTATTTGGAGGGTTGGATCAAATCATCAAATTATGGTGGTTACTGGTTGGGACTTGGGAATGGGTTTCTTCCAGATGCTGATCGATGAGGATGAAGTCCAAAAGTAAAATAACAATCTCAACAATTGTGAAAGGAATTTTCAACCAAAAAAAATTAATTGTGAAAGGACAATTCTATCCTTGACATAACAGCCTAATTTAAAGGAAAGATCATAAGTAGGGATGACAATTTCAATTCGCCCCGCGGATAATCACCCGAATTCACTCCGCATGGATCGGGTTTTTTTGGGTGATAGTGGGTGGTGGGTCGGGGGTGGATCTTAAAAATGTAAACCCGCGGTGGGTCGGATTGGATTCGGGTTTTATGTACAACACCCGCCTAGCACCCCACCCGACCCACCATGTGTGTATACATATATATATAATAGTAAAATAAGTAGTACTAGTATATAGTTAATTATAAAAGTTTCAATAATTTTGGGTAACTTTTTAGTATTTTTATATCTAAACTACTAAATTTATTATTTTAAATTAACAATTTAGTTATTATATTATAATATTTCTATTATTTTATGTTTTAGTATAACTAATGAATTTTGTTTATATGATTACTTCTTTCCTAAAACTTTATGGAAAATTTTGGTAAAAAAATAAAATAAAGAATATAATAGTGTAATTACCTTCTTTTCAAATAATTTTTTTTTTAAAAAAAAAAAGATAATGACATTAGTATTTTGCACAAAATTGTCTATTTTGAGTCTACACAATTTTGTTCAAATCATGTCAAATCTACACCATTATTGTTATATCTCTGTTCCTTGGCATGCGAGACAGTGATGTAAGGTAGCTTAGTTTAATTTGGTGGATGGCAGCAGCGCTACACGATAAGGATCACTTGATGTGTTGTCGTCGATTCAGGATAATTTATCTCTCTCTTCAAACCAAAGTACCAAACCACTATAAATATTAAAATAGCTTTGAATTATTAGTATTTTCGAAAAAAAAAAGAAGCTTTGAATTATTAGTCATCAATTAATCTCGATTATGGAGAACAGCAATATTATCTCAGAAGAAGAGAAGTGGTGGGGAGACAAACATTTAGAGCTGATCAATGGCTTCTGGTTCATGCCATTTTTTATCCCCGGAGTCAGGGTCGGTTTTTTGATTTGCGGGACGCTGTGCTATAACTAAGTGAGGCTCTATCAAAGTATAAATAAACTGCGAATTGAAAAAAATTGCAAAGAAAAAAATGCAAAAAAACTTAATTTTGGGCCAATATAATCACAAATACATATACTACCTATTAGGCCAGGGCTGGACTAGGGACCCCCAAAATTTTGGGACTTGTGCGGTCGCACATCTTGCACGCCCTAAAATTCGGCCCTGCCCGGAGTTCACCGAGTGCTCGCCGAGTTCAACCCACGTCCCAGCTACGTAATCTTGAGTTCATTTCCTAAAACCGGCACCACATGGCTCAAATCTCTTCTTTACTCCATCATCAATCGCTCCTCTCTTCATTCTCTGGTCAACAACAACCCCCACAACCTCGTACCTTATCTAGAAAGTTCAAGTCTACGGAGATCATCATCAAGAATCATCAACTCACCTGTCATCCGAGCGAGGATACCACTAGACTTTTCAGTACCCATATCCCTTACCAACTGCTAGGCAAAACCTTGGAATCCTCGGACTGTAGTGTGGTTTATGTTGCCAGGAACCCAAAGGACACCTTAAATTCTCTCTGGCATTTCGTCAATAAGTGGAAGATGGGCGAGGAAGCGCCATGGGAGTTGGAAGACGCCGTGGAGAAATTTCTTCGTGGGATTGTCCCTTACGGACCTTACTACGAGCATGTATTGGGGTACAGAATGGCAAGTTTGAAGAATCCTAGTAAATTCTTCTTTATTACATATGAAGAGTTAAAGGATGATACGAAAAGTCACATTAAAAGATTGGCTGAGTTTTTAGGTTGCCCATTTGCCGAGGAAGCCGATATGGAAGTGGAGGAGATAGTTAAATGCTGTAGCATTGAGGTTTTGAAGAATCATGAGGTGAACAAGTCTGAGGATTGTCTTGATTGGTTTCCAACTCCTTATAATTCATTTTTTAGACCAGCAAAGGTGGGTGACCATACAAATTACTTCAGTGATGAGGCTATCAAAAGAATTGATGCATTTACTGAAGAGAAATTTCACAAATCTGAATTTGTTTATGGGATTTAGTGTCTTTAATATAATTGAATTGGCTTGTGACATATATGTAAGATCAGGTACACTGTTAAATAAAAAAATGTGTGTATGCATTTCAAGATTATATTGTACTAAATCTTGTATTTGTGCTTTAATTCTTCTTCAGCTCATGCTTGTTTTCTCCATCAACTTCTAAACTATTCCCCTAGAAATCGCAGGGGCGGCCGGACAGGCTCCAACCTTTATGCCCCAAAGGTTTAACCTCTGTGTTCAGTTGAGTTATCAAGATTTACATTATTCCACATGCTCTGTTAGATCAGAGCGTGGGGGTCATTGGAATTGGGGATTATATTCAACATTTTCTAAAAGAAATAGAATCGTAGATAAACAACAAAGAAAGAAGATGTTAATTACATAATAATGGAGGAAATTAATTTATGGATGGCCTGCAAAGCTGGAATCCCACTTTATTAGATGATAAATTAATTTTTAAATAAATAAATGGGTTATCAATTATTAATAATTGTAGGGGCATCGAAAAAGTTAAAGAAAAATCCTGCTTGAGCCTTGACAATCGTAAATCGTAATATAGGAACTTCACTTTCTTGTGGAGATGATTTCTTATGAACTATGTAACATTAGACACTGATCCTCTTACTGTTAATTCATCCATCATGTTAAATAGGGGTGTAATGAGTTTGGGGCAAAAGATTTTGCCATTCTGGATAAGAAAATCCTACTTAAGATTTTTAAGTGGGCCAATTCAAGATAAGGGACTCAATTATTGCTGTGTATATAATTTTACTCAATTCATATTTCTTTTTAATGGCATGGGGTGGGTTGATGGGCAAATTATTGTGTGAACCATGGTCTACATACTGTTGTGTGAATTATAACAAAAAGCATATGTTTAATATACTAAATGTATATCCAGTGGGGTAGCTCAAGTGGCAAGTGAGCTCTCTTTGGTGGGGATGAATTTCGGGAGAACCCGGGTTCAATTCTCACAAGTGATGATTCTCCCTGGGCCAGCTCCCGTGCCTTCAGGATACATCCCTTGAATATAATGTACATTTTTAATATATTAAAAGTGCATTATTTTTATACTAAATATACATTATGTTTCACATATTGAGTGTATGTTGTCAAATGAAATGAAACTATAATTATATTGAAAAGATATTGTAGTTGTGTTGTAATGAATTTTTTTTTTTTTTGGTGCGTATGTTGTAATGAAATTACAGTGTATACAAAATGTAACTGAATAACAGTTTCACATATTTGAGTGCATATTGTCCAATGAAACCGTAGTTTAATTAGAATTATAATTTAGTAATCTTATACTCCTTCCGTCCCATTTTATGTGTCGGGTTCGATTAACAAGGCTTGACTGAAATTATTTTTAATCTAATTTTTTTATAATATTAAGTTTAATATTATTATACAAAATTTATATATTTAGAAACTACACTAAAATTTAAATTTAAAAATAAAAAAAATACTAAAGAAAATAAACAAAGAAAAAGTGCTGGTTTGACCAATAAATAGTAAGTAGCTAGGGCAGATAAAATGATACAGAGGGAGTAATAAGAATACATGAAGATTGTATTTTAGCGGGAGGTGGAAAGAGTGTAGGTGGTAAAACGGAAAGATTTCCGAGTATCGTTCTCTAAGGATGGCAAGGAGGGAATTCAAGCGGTAAGGGGATTAAGCACAAGAGTGTTTAGTGTTTGAAAGCTAACCCAAACATAGGTAAGAAAGGTGCATGAGACATCATGAAAATAAGGAACAAACAAAGGAAACAAAACAAGTGGAAAGGAGGATTTGGATCTTGCAACTCATATAGGTATCCTTGATTTCCTAAGATACTAGGCTAGCAACACTTAGATAATGAAAATGAGGCAAGGCAACTATGCCAACGCCACTCTCGTGGTCATTGGCCTATCATCTAGTCCATAGTCCCATTCTCATGGCAACTAGGCTAGGTGAGGCAAATTATCGAACACATGGTGTGCTATTTGCCTTCCAATCCCCCTTTTCTCAAAGGTGGGAAGGAAAAGTACTAGGCTAGGCTAAGGAGTATCCCTACTCTCATAAGTGAGACTCCTTCTCCAAACACCTCTCATATAGGTTGATCATTCCCACACAAGAGTCAAAGAAGATCACCATTCACACAATCAAACTCATAATCAAAGCAATTGCAAAACCTAATTAATCAATTCAAAGCTCAAGAACATCCATACAACATTGCTCAATCCAAATCCACAAAGATCTATCTAATCATACTTGGAATTGAAATAGCAAAAGCAAAAGTAATGACAAGAAATTAAAAGGAAGACTTAGCTAGGAATTGAAGGAAGAATTTGAGCTTGAACTTGAAATTGAACTTTAATCTTGAACTTGAATGTAGATCACAATCTTGCAACAATGGAATTCTTCTCTAATTCTAATCTAAACTAATGAATTGCAATATGGAGTGAATTGGGAATGTGGAGTGAATTGGGGGAGATCTCTCTAGGCTAATCCTAGAGAGAGAAATATTCTAAAGTGATCTAAAACTGAAGTGTGAAGGATCCCCTGAAAAATGGCTCAATTCCCCTTTTAAATCTCGCAAAAACCGCCAAGTTCCGCGATGGACGCCAGGGTGGACGCGCGTCCACGGGCGCGTCCACTGCGATAAATGCTTCCAGACTTCAACTTCAGAGAGGGTTCTGATGGACGCCCGGGTGGACGCGCGCGTCCACTGCGCGTCCACAGCAGACTGCTGCACAGACTTCAAACTTCAGAGAGCGAAAAATTGGACGCATGGGTGGACGCCTGGTGGACGCGCGTCCACCTGGTGTCCATGGTATATTTCGCGCTCCAACTTCGACTCATGAATCCTTCTTCGAAATCTAGCCATTTTCTGCCTTTTTGCCCATCTTTTTACCTACAAATTGATTAACCAAGTGTGGAACGGGATCCAATGGCAATATGAAGCATTCTAACGCAATAAATGGGCAAATCAAACACAAAAGCTACGAATTGTGCACTAGACGATCCGATAATAACCTTATAAAGATGGCATCTTTTGCACTTATCAATACAGTGTGTATAAAATAAAATTCAGTAACATGTCTCATTTAATAAGAATATTGTATGTATAATATCGAATGAAACTGTAGTTGTGTTGAGACTAAATATGTTATACAAGCAAAGCTAATTACGTGGAACAGTCGTTTCTTTTTCATTAAAATAAACGACACTATTTTGGACCATGGTCCACAATGCTCTGTAGAATTTGTCCAAAAATTTTGTACCTTCAATTCACACATTCTATAATTACTTAATCGTTTCTGTACATATAAATAAATAACTTATACTCCGTAATTGCTAGCACATAAAATGATAACTACATATATAGAAATTGTCAACTGTAGGTACACAATGTCTCAACTATATATAAATACAGAATTTAAAAATTATTTTTGAACCAAAATTTATAGTGGAAAGTAGACTCTCTTCCATGATATAATTAATTTGCCACCACAACAGCCATGGGTTTTAAATCCTATGAAGTTGTGACCTTAGAGATAACGATCAGATGATGATGTGTTGTTGTCGATTGATGATAATTTATCTCCCTCTTCAAACCAAACCACTATAAATAGTAAAATAGCTTTGCATTATTAGTCATCAATCTCGATATGGAGAACATCAATAATATCTCAGAAGAAGAGAAATGGTGGGGAGATAAACATTTAGAGCAGATCAATGGCTTCTGGTTCATGCCTCGTTATATCCCCATAATTCACCGAGTGCTAGCCGAGTTCAACCCACGTCCCAGCGACGTAATCTTGAGTTGCTTTCCCAAAACCGGCACCACATGGCTCAAATCTCTTCTTTACTCCATCATCAATCGCTCCTCTCTTCATTCTCTTGTCAACAACAACCCCCACGACCTCGTCCCTTGCCTAGAAGTTCAAGTCTATGCAGACCAAGAATCATCGGACTCACCAACTCACCTGTCGTCCGAGGATACCACTAAACTTTTCCATACACATATTCCTTACCAACTGCTAGGCAAAACCTTGGAATCCTATGGCTGTCGTGTGGTTTATGTTGCCAGGAACCCAAAGGACACCTTAAATTCTTTCTGGCATTTCGCCAATAAGTGGAAGATGGCCGAGGAAGCGCCATGGGAGTTGGAAGAAGCCGTGGAGAAATTTCTTCGTGGGACTGTCCCTTACGGACCTTACTACGAGCATGTGTTGGGGTACAAAATGGCTAGTTTGAAGAATCCTAGTAAAATCTTCTTTATTACTTATGAAGAGTTAAAGGATGATACGAAAACTCAGGTTAAAAGATTGGCTGAGTTTTTAGGTTGTCCTTTTGCTGAGGAGGACGATAAGGGAGTAGAGGAGATAGTCAAGTGCTGTAGTTTTGAAGTTTTGAGGAATCATGAGGTGAACAAGTCTGAGGATTGTCCTGATTGGTTTCCAACTCCTTATAATTCATTTTTTAGACAAGCAAAAGTGGGTGACCATACAAATTACTTCAGTGATGAGGCTATCAAAAGTATAGATGCACTTACTGAGGAGAAATTTTACAAATCTGGTTTTATTTATGGGATTTAGTGTGTTTAATTGAATTAGTTTGTGACATATATATGCAAGAACACTGTTAAATTTAAAAATGTATGTATGCATTTCAAGATTATATTGTACTTAATATTGTATTTGTGCTTTAATTCTTCTTCAATTCATGCTTGTTTTCTCCATCAACTTCTAAACTATTCCCCTAGAAATCTCAGGCCAAAGATCTAGGTTTAGCTTAATTAACATAATTTATATCCTCCAAGATGCTCTATTGAGACGGGACATAAGAGGCTTTTAAGATTGGGAATTCAACTTTTTGGAAAGATCGAAATGGAATTCTAGATAAAAAAGAGAGAAAGATCGATGTTAATTAAATAATAATGGAGGAAATTAGCCTGCAAAACTTGCTAAGGATCTTGTGGTCTAGTGGCATCAAATCCTTTCTTTTATATGGAAAGTGGTGGGTTCGAGCCTCAGTGGAGGCAATACTTAGTTTTGTGCTGGGTTCGAGTCTCAGTGGAGGCAATACTTAGTTTTGTGCTTCAACGTTGAGAAAGTAATTATGAGCAGATACTGCATTATAATAGAGTTAGTAGTATTCAAAAAAAATTAATTTTTAAATAAATGAATGAGCTATCAATTATTAATGGTTATAGACTATAACTTATAGTGGCGTCAAAGTAATTATGAACAGATACTGCATTATAATAGAATTAGTAATATTCAAAAAAATTAATTTTTAAATAAATGAATGAGCTATCAATTATTAATGGTTATAGACTATAACTTATAGTGGCGTCATGAAAGAAAAATCATGCGTGAGTCTTGACAATCATAACATAGGAGTTTCATCTTTTTGTGGGAAGGATTTTTATGTGAACACAAAATACTAGTCTTTTTACTTAATAAATCGTTACCACTAGTCTTTTTACTTAATAGATTGTTACCACACAATTATTTATTCATTCGCAATCCTGTTGATCTGGACAAAAGATTTGGCCTTTCTCGACAAGGAAAATCCTACTTGAGATTTTTAAGTGGGGCCAATTCAAGATAAGGAAAACAATTATTGCCGTCTATGTAATTGAAATTCATATATTTTTTTTAATGGCATGGGTTGTGTTGATGCTGCTGGGTGGGGACCTTCTATTGGAGTTACAAGACAATAGAAGAAATCCCCACCTTTTTTTGTTTTTGAAAACAAGTGACAAGTCCCCCACCTTTTCTGTACTTCAAATTCACTTTTTTTTTTTCTGAAGAAAGTTTTATTTTACTAGATTTCATTTTGTAAGCATGATTAAAAATGTGTAATGTTTTGCTTAGTACTAAAGTGTCAGGAATCTATACTATATATAAAAGCATTATCCTCCTCCAAAATTTTCCCGCTCAAACGTAGGGGCATTTTAGTAATATGGTAATTATTATTTTAATTATAATTAATTAATATTATTCTATCATAATATTAGTAATTATGGTAATCATAATATATTATATATATAGTATAGATTGGTAATTAGTTATTAGTAATTATGGTAATTCGTTATTAGTAATTATGATAATTATTATGATAGTATATTTGTATTTTATAGATTTATACATATATGTGCATTAATGTAATA
>CM008335.1:1944853-1959383 GCA_002525835.2 Ipomoea batatas | reverse complement strand
CGAAATGCCACTAACTTTGGGCGGGAAACTTTAGAAGGAGGATAATGTTATTATATATAGATAGATTATTATTAAAACTTAACGGATTCCGGTAGTTTTGATTTTTACCAAAGGGTTCAGTTCGATTCGATTTTTAATTGAACTGTTCAATTACAAGAATTTCGAACCATTCAATTTTTTTTATATATATTACAAGTTCAGTTCGGATATTGTCCACCCTAGTCAAAACTACAATTCTAACCGGGTGGGCTGATTTTGAAATTTCCAAATCGGATCCTTGATGAACAATTTGGCTTTCAAAGCTCAAGCACTACTCATAAGCCATTAATTTCTTCAACATTCAATCATCCCCACTGGGTTATTCATCACATACTGAAGGTGGAGTGTCTTTCTTCCCCAGTTCATCTCTACGTATTTTGCTTTTTTCAGTTCTCTTCTCCATTTTACTTAACTATTTGTATATTTATTTATTGTTTATGGGTTTAATTAAGATCAATTTTTCTCCTACTACTTGAAATTTACTGGACGGGTTTAGCGTATGTACTGATTGATTAATGGTGGAGTTAGGGACGGCACGCACTTTGTTGTTGTTGATCGTTATATGTTCGATAAAATGTTAGAAAGAGTTTTAGAATTGTAGGCTAGTAGCTGTCATTTTATAGGTAAGAAACTGTATTTACTGGCTAAAGCCCATTAGTGACCCGGTCTTTTCTCTTTCTATGACAGGCTTTGCAATCGGGAAGGAAGACCATCAATGGAGAAGAGGGACAGCTCGAAAATGAATATCGCGATTATCCACCCTGATCTTGGAATAGGTAATTATTTATGTTTGTAGAAATCCTTAATTTTACTGAGTTCCTTGATTTGTTTTTCAGTGCCTTTGCTCGTGATCAATTTGTTAACTCTCTCTGTACTAATTTAAGATCAAATTATGTCTTACATTGCAAAGATACAGTGTTATCTGATAATTCTTCAACTTCAGACCGGAAGCCCACTAGCTATCAATTAGGTTTATATTAATCTGTATTTAGTATTTAGTACACAGATTTTAACAGCTGTTTGTGTTATTATGTTTCTTCTTAAATCATTCCATGTTGCAAGTTGGATAAAATGCATTATGATTTGATATATGAGAAAAACTTGAAGGGAATTCTCTGTTATTTAAAGATGAATCTTGGCCACGTGCTGTTTTGAAAATTTGAGGTGCCCAGATAAAAAAAGTTAGGATCTTGGTGGATACGGAGTAGATTGGTTAAGTGGCATCATGCATTGATTTTCTTATTGCTTGTTTAGATGCGAAATGAAATCATCTTCTAAATCTTTGAGTTCAATTGATATGCAATAAGTGCACTTTTTACATTTGTAGGCGGAGCTGAAAGGCTAATTGTTGATGCTGCTGTTGAACTTGCATCCTATGGACATAATGTTCATGTTTTTACAGCGCACCATGACAAAAATCGCTGTTTTGAGGAGACTCTTTCTGGTTGGTTTCTTACCTCTTGTAATATGTTCTATTTAGATTTTTCTCTGTTCTTTTCTGGACTAGCTTTTTGTTTCTCATCTTAATCTAATTGATTTTAATTACACAGGTACATTTTCTGTAAATGTATATGGATCATTCCTACCCCGGCATATATTTTATAGACTCCATGCAGTATGTGCATATTTGCGATGCATTTTTGTTGCTCTCTCTCTGCTGTTTCTGTGGCCGTCATTTGACATTATACTGGCTGATCAAGTTTCTGTTGTCATTCCACTTATGAAGCTAAAAAAGTCAATGAAGGTACTGGGTTTCAAAAGTGAATTGCATTCTGAGTTATAGCCATAGTAATTAAGTATCTTACACCTTACGCAGGTTGTTTTCTACTGCCATTTTCCAGATCTCTTACTGGCTCAGCATACAACCATACTTAGAAGAATGTATCGGAAGCCTATAGATTTTTAGAAGAAATGACAACAGGTCTTTTCTAGTTGCCATAATTGGAGCTCTTAATGTTTATTCTTTTCTCACTCCCATTTCTTATCTACATTCTAGTTTATTTCTTCTTCTTCTTCTTCTCGTTGTTTTATTATTATTGTTATTATTATTATTATGATTATTATTTAATTTTTCCTTCTTCAACTGGCATCATTTTCTGATTGTGTGATGCAATGTAGGTATGGCTGATTTGATCCTAGTTAATAGCAAGTTTACTGCATCTACTTTTGCAAAGACATTTAAGCATCTAAATGCACGTGGAGTTAGACCGGCCGTGCTATACCCAACAGTAAATGTTGATCAGTTCAACAAACCTAATGCTACTGCTAAGTAAGAGGCTTTTCCATTTCTTTTTTCCTTCCAATTTCACAATTTTAAATGAGGTGCTCTCCCTCCCCACACACCACACCTCTGCACCACCAAAAAGGAAAAAGAAGGAAATTTTTTTAAATAGATCCAAATTAATATTTGTAGAACTGTCTTAGAGATTTAGTATAACTTTGTTTATCCACTATATTTAGGTTAAATTTTCTATCCATCAACCGCTTCGAAAGGAAAAAGAATATAGAATTGGCAATCTCTGCATTTGCCAGGCTCCATAATCATGAATTGAACAATTATCAACATGCTAACATGGCTGATGCTTCATTGACTATTGCAGGTATGGGCTTTGTTCATTCCTGTGTAAAGTTGTTCAGTTAAATAACTAATCATACATTTGCGTTTTCTGTAGCTTTGTTTCTGCAAATGAATTGTTGGTTTTCAAATTTCACTTTTTACTACTAGATAAGTCATATTATATGAGAGTTGAGGGCATTAGGGATTTAGGGCAACCTCTGATCTTTATTTCCATGCATATGGCAAGTACAAACAATTCGAAGTTTGAGCTTAGAACTTCAGAATAGGTGTGTACAATCTCAAGTGACTTAAAAGATTTTCAATTTCTTCAGTCAATATTGTCAAATTTGTATTTTGGGATGGGGGGCACAGCAGAACTTGTAGTTGCTTTTGTGTTTAGGTTTTACAAGTACATCTCTAGATGACTAGATGTCTGAGTTTCTGCATAGTAGATCTTTACAGTTAAATAACAAATGGCAAGATATGTTAAAGAAATCATTTGAAGTAAATTTCTGGTAATTGTGTCATTCTATTCTACCCTATGAAGTGCAGTTCTTTGGTGGGTACTTGTGTGCTGTTTATTTGAAGCATGCTACTCTAGAGTTGTATATTTGCGTATGAAACTATGAATTTATTACAAAATGTCAAAATGACCTCATTCTATTTTGTTTCAGGTGGCTTTGATAAACGCCTCAGAGAGAATGTTGAATACCTGGAAGAGTTGAAGCTCTTGGCTGAAAGAGAAGGTGTTTCTGACCGGGTTAGGTTCATTACATCTTGCTCTACTGCTGAAAGAAATGTGCTTCTCGCAGAATGCCTGTGTGTCCTTTATACACCTAAGGTGCGGCCAAATGCAATGATCTCTTCAATCTGACTGGTTTTACACAACCTTTCCTTTGATCACTAATCCATATCTCTGTAGGATGAGCATTTCGGGATTGTCCCTTTGGAAGCAATGGCAGCATATAAACCCGTAATAGCATGCAACAGCGGGGGTCCAGTAGAGACAGTAAAGAACGGTGAGACAGGCTTCCTCTGTGATCCTAGCCCGGAAGAGTTCTGTTCAGCCATGGCTAATTTCATCCGAGATCCTAATCTGGCTGAGACGATGGGCCAGAATGCTCGTCAGCATGTCACCGAATCATTCTCAACCAAAATATTCGGCCGCCATCTGAACACCTATCTTGTCGATGTTGCACGAGGGAAGGAGGACTGATCTATCAAACTTCCTGTGGCCTTCAGATCGCGAAATACAAGAGTATGGATGTAATTGGGGTTCTGAGATTAATCACACTTTTAGTTAAGTGAGCTTACTGAAAACCAAGAATGAATTAGATTCTGAATTGCAAGATTTGCAACTGTGTTTCAACTTTTGTCTTACATAGCCGATAGAGCTTTAGATTTGTATATTCACTAGTTGAAATTGTGTTTCAGCTAGCCTCTAACCACTCTAAACGCTCTGATGCATATTCACGGAGGTAATATCTCATTTCCAGCTTTTTTCTGTGAATTAAACGAGCTGTTATTTTATTTATCGAGGTGAAAAAAATATTTTAAAAGATTTTTTCAAAGTAGAGCATTGTACCAAATTTCTTACCTAGTTTCAAGTACATCCTTCCACTTACTAATGAGGTGGAATACATATATTTGCATGCTAAATATGCATAGTTTAATGTATTGGGATGTTTTTTTTTTTTGAATGCTACTGACTCTATTACAGTGTAGTATCTGTTCATAAACTAATTTCTCAACCTACTGAAGAACAAAGAGACAGCAACGCCTCCACTGAGGCTCGAACCCACCACCTCCCGTATACAGGGAAGGGTTTGATGCCACTGGACCACAAGGCCCTTGGCAATGTATTGGGATGTTATTCGATTGTTTTTCAAATGTCAACTTCATATAGTGTGATGGCATTCGGTTACTATTTCAATTTTAAATTGATGGTCATAGGTTCGAACAGTTAAATTTTTAAGTATGATATTACTCGCATAGAAGCTCAGTTGGTCGCAGAACTGAAGTTTAGGAAAAAAAAACTATAATTTTTATTAGGCAATTAATAGCAAATAAGAAGTCTCTTAAAATAATATTACTTTAGTATTACAAAACTATAAATAATCAGTCATTTACTCATTTTTACTCTGTTTTGCCACCGAAAATAAAAAACCAAGAAAAGTGAAACAAGATTCCCACAATATACCTNTTTAAAAGATTTTTCCAAGTAGAGCATTTTACCAAATTTCTTACCTAGTTTCAAGTACATCCTTCCACTTACTAATGAGGTGGAATACATATATTTGCATGCTAAATATGCATAGTTTAATGTTAAAAAATGTATAGTTTTTTTTTTTTTTTTTGAAAACCAAAACCAAAATGGTAGATTAAAACAAATGAGCAATAGAGTTAGGAGGAACATCCTCCCAATACAACGGACCATCCTGAGAAGAAACTGTAGATGCTAGGGTATGAGCCCTAGCATTAGCAGCTCTAGGGATAAAATGTACTGAACACGAATTAAAGTAAGACATAATAGATTTGGAAGCCTCTATGTATAGTTTAATGTATTGGGATGTTATTAGATTGGTTTTCAAATGCCAACTACCATGTAATGTAATGACATCCCGGTTACCATTTTCATTAATTTAAGTATAGAACAGATATTGCTCGCATGACAGCTCATTTGGTCACATGAGTGAAGTTTAGGAAAAAAGACCATAATTTTTATTAGGCAATTAATAGCAAATAAGAGTTCTCTTAAAATAATATTACTTAGTGTTACAAAACTATAAATAATCAGTCATTTACTCATTTTTACTCTGTTTTGCCACCGAAAATAAAAAACCAAAGAAAAGTGAAACAAGATTCCCACAATACCTGGTAGTTTTTTCCATGGAATGGAACCCTTTCCTTCATTCATCCTATCAGAAACAATCTTAATTCTAAATAGAGTTCCTGCATTTCATTTGATGGGTTGAAGATCGGCATTTACCCCATATATCTCATCGCCTTTTTTGGTTTTTAACGGAGTTTTCTGGGAAAGGGAAAGAAAGAATTTTGCATGAAAAGTATACACACACAACTTGTATGTATCTGTAAAATTCTGTGTATTTTCCCTCTGTGTTTTCTTGGAATTGTTGGAGCTGGATTGAAGGCAAAGGTGGAAAGGCTGTGTGGGTGTTCCTTGAAACTGGGTTTGGTGATTTTTGTTCAAGAATTTATCTCCCTATATATAGTTATAGGTTTGTGGTGTGTATCTAATGAAATGAGAAGGATAATAAGATGGGATTGGAAGAGTAAAGTGGAGATCAATGGGCGAGGTAATGGTCCGTTCTCTCATCAATTTTGTTGCCATTGTTTGTGTTCTGGTAGTCATTGATTCAGACGTGAAGCTTTTAGGGATTGGGGGATTTTGTAATGCTCAAGAGATGGATGACAATATGGTATGAATATTTTGCTTTTACCTTTCTGTTTTGCCTTTTTGTGTGTGTCTGTTTCAGTAAGCATATGTAATGATAGTGTTGTAAAAATCACGCCAAATCAGTGCCTGGACTGTGGCGACTTTCGATCTAGGCACCTAGCTCGGCGGAATCGGTTGAGTTAACCGGGTTAACTCAACACTGAGTTAACTCGGCCCGGTTTTTTTTTTTTTTTAAATATATTTACTTAATTATATATATATATATATATAAAACCTAGATCCGCACGGTCAGTGTTATAAAGATCGCGCCTATGTGTCACCCCACTGTGGCGATTTAGCTTCTAAGTGCCACCTAGTCGGCCGGCCGCCTAGCTGACTGACTAGGTGCCTAACTCGGCTGACTCGGCACCGAACTGGCCAAGTCGGCGGAGTTAACCGGCAAAGTCAACTGAGTTAACTCGGTTTACTTGGCATGTTTGCTATTTTAATATATAATTAATTTATTTTTTGCAATTATAAAAGCGTGTGTAATATTTTTATATTTGTTAATGTATATATATAGTTCAAGGTTAATTTCAAGGAGCATATTTGTCCCTCATTAGCGTCAACATCAGCCTGGGAAATCTTAAACTTAACATTGTGTATCTAATCCCACCGAGTAAAGTATTAGCATGCTTCTGAATTCTGATATAATAATATAAAGGATTATTGGAGTTAGTAAACAATGTATTGTATTTTCATTCAATAAGCATTAGGCGCTAGTCGGGCGTATTACGGTAGACGGTCTAGGCGGCGTCTTTGCGGCTAACTAAAAAAAAAAATGTGCACGTGTGTGGAGTATTTTCATTCAGTAAGCACTAGACGCTTGTTGGGCGGTAGAGGAGCGCCTAGCGCTTAGACGGTCTAGGCGGCGCCTTTGCAGCTAACTAAAAAAAAAACAGTGCGTGTGTGTGTGTGTATATACACACACACACACACGCTTTGTATGCATGCACATTTTTTTTTTGGTATTTCGCCTAGGCGCTAGGCGGCCTTGGGCGTCCGACTAGCGCCTAGCGTATTTTTCAACCTTGCGCATAGTTTCTTTTTTATTCCTCCTAGGCGGGCCTTTGGCACCTGACTAGCGCCTAGTGTATTTTGCAACATTGTGTAATGAGTTGATTATTGCATGGTTTTTCTGCTAAAGGTAGAGCAAATGTGGATTGGGTATTTGGAAGAATTAGAGGAGATTTCAGATGATTTTCAGACTCTTTCTGGTTGGTCTAGTTTTCCTAGAAAATCCTTAAGAGATAAAAAGTTATGGCACAAAGTTTTACCTCCTACTTCTTCGGCTTCATCTCCGAGGGCTGAAGCAATGCTGCCCATTTTCACTCCTCCAACTCCTGTTAGCTCACCCTTGTTGAGTTTCGAGTTTCCTTCATTGTCTCCCAACGAAAAGCGTCTCTTGAAGTCTGTTTTGCCTTTACCTATTAGCCACTCGCCTCCGATAAGACCCCATTTCATTCCTCCAATGCCAAAAAGTCGTCCTCAAAAGCCAAAACTTCCTCCTCCTCCAATGCCAAGAATTCATCCNCTCAAATTTATTTTTTTTAAAAAAGAGTGAAACATAATAGTTATTGGTTCGAATAATTATAATAGATATTGGTTTGAATATTTTTAACTATAGTATATTCGAATATAAATTTAGTCCAAATATTAGGTGTTAAAATTTTATCCCTATTCGAATTGAAACTCTAACTAACTTGAAATTTTATTATAAATATAATTATAAATTATATATTCAATGTTAAATATTATTTCATAATAAATATTATATTAATTTCTAAAACTTTCTTATATATTACAGAGTAACATTTTGTGTTTTTTTTTAAGTTTGATTGTATACGAAAAAATATAAATATGTCAATAATAAAGTTATTTAAAAATTCAAAATTCATAAAAATAAAATTTCGAGTATACTCAAATTAATATGAAAAAAAGGTGAAATAATTTCACTTGAACAAACATATCTAAATTAGTGTTGTAAAAATCGCGCATAAGTATTATGCGATGTCCAAGCGTGGCATTTTCCCGTTTAGGTGCCACCTAGTCAGCCTACCGCCTAGCCGGTCGACTAGGCGCCTAACTCGGCCGACTTGGCGCCGAACCGGCCGAGTTAATTAACTTGGCTAAATTGGCCAAAAAAATTTCTTGCAGAGCCATGTGTAACATTTGTGTGTGTGTATAAAATACAATACAATACACACGTGCCCAATCCTTTTTTTTTTTTAAGACTTCCGCTTAGGCAGTTTAGGCGCTAGGGAGGCCTTTTGGCACCCGACTAACGCCTAGCGTATTTTACAACCTTGATCTAAATTAAATTTAGTTTGAATATTAAAATAAAATTCAGGTACTATCCAAATCTAACCAATATATAGAATCTAATGATGCAATGGTAGGTAGGACCTTAAACCAATAAAATTCGGGCATTATCCAAATCAAACCAATATATAGAATCTAATGATGCAATTGTAGGTAGGAATAGGACCTTAAACCAATAAAATTCAGGCATTATCCAAAATCAAACCAATATAGAACCTTGCTATGCATCATGCGACGAGTCCAAAGACTTCAAGTATATGTGGTAAAGTAAACCACCTTTGCGATTTTTGAAATGTAATTTGTATACTTAAGGCGTGTAGTTTGTGTACTTAAGGTGCGTCATTTT
Source organism: Ipomoea batatas (assembly GCA_002525835.2). Classification (NCBI taxonomy): domain Eukaryota; kingdom Viridiplantae; phylum Streptophyta; class Magnoliopsida; order Solanales; family Convolvulaceae; genus Ipomoea; species Ipomoea batatas. Next base: position 1,950,662 of record CM008335.1, on the reverse strand, counting down.
AATGCTTAAGGTGTGTAACCGCACAATTGCACGGGAATATATACCTGCACCTGTACCTTTCCCCTATATATATATATATATATATATATATAGAGAGAGAGAGAGAGATTATTATTATATATTAATATCATTATAGGTTATTTTACAAGTAATTAACCAAGAGTAAACATCTAATTTACAAAACACATTTTTATAACTAATTAATACTATCCGTTGATCAAAACAACTAACATAATCATTTATCAGCTAATAATAGCCAAACACCTCTTCTTCTACTTTTTTTTTTAACATTGGTTTTGCGCCTTCTTTGGACTATATATTGGACTCCATAAACCCACAACCAAGCCCATAAAGAGATAAATAAAGACAAACAAACTTTAAACTTCTATGCTTAAGAAACCCAACTCAAACCCTCAAATGTTTGTGGCAAAAATTGAACATTATTATGATGTTAAAAACAAAGTCTTAAGTGTAGACCAGTTACATGAGAGACAGTCCTTATATCATGTGAGTTTTTGTGTCTTTATTATGAAAATTTGTATTTTATTTAAGAGTATAATTTTGTACCTTAAACAAACTAGTAATTGTTTGTGTGTTGTGTTGTGAAATTCTGTGTCTATGAACATAAATTATGTACCTAAATCAGCTTTGATAGGGAATATACCCCGAGTATACGACCCTAAATACTCTATACATATGTTCGGTATAGTATACGAGGGTGAGCCTATAAAAAGGCGCTAACCCTTCAAGTGAAGGGGCTTTTGGATCCCTCCTCCTCTCTCTAGAAACATGAAGGCTAAGCTCTCCCTTCTCTCTATGTTACGTACTCCTCAAAGAATAATCAATAAAGGAGATGGTTTGAGGGCCAATTATTGATTTACATTATACTTTACATACATTCTTCTACATATTTTGTACATGGAGTATATGGAAGATTTAATCCATATCAAGTTTAATTTGAAAAATAAGTTAATATATAACATGTGTATGTGTGTCTTGTGTTGTGATTTTTTGTGTCATTGTATTATAAAATTTTGTACTACTTTACAAGTATGAAATTTGTACCTCGTTGTTTCGATTCATGATGCATATAGTGTAATATGGATCATGGTTACGTTCATGATATAAGTTGTCCATTTGCCCATGAGAGCCTACATGTTTACAAGCAATGAGACTCTCTCTTAGATTAAAGTATTAAACAATTGCACGTCCAAAATGTTATTATCGAGACTGATTGCCTGGTTATAGAAAACGCCTTCTACTACTTATTTTATTATTTATATTATATAACCCTTTGTTGTTAAATATTGTATTTTATTGATGCAAGAAATAAGCAATATTAGCCTTTTCCACAATAGACAATCAACAAACTGCATAGCTCATTTGATAGCTAAAGTTGTTGGGTTTTCAGCGGTCATGAGGTGTGAGAGTCTAATTTTTCACCTTTTCATTTGTAATACGTTGTTTTTGATGATTAATGAACTTTTGATTTTTTTTTTTTTGTTTTTTTAATGATTAAATATTATTAAAAAATGAAAATTATGCATCAATAACAAAAGAAAATATATTAAAGACTCAAACATAAAATCATCTAATAGTTGTGAAACTAAAATATAATTGTTTTTCATTTTTTTTTTTAAAAACCAACATACACCAAAACAAATGCATTAATTCAAAAAGTCAAGAACAAAATTAAGGGATCGCCTTCTCAAAAACAAGGATCAATTTGAGAAACAATCGCTTTGACAAGAGCATGGCACGAGTTGGTCCGGTGACTTACTAACGGGTTCATTTTAGAGTAAAAATAGCTAACTTCTGACCTAACGTAAGATAAAACAGACCACCTATCCGATAAGGCATAAACAATATTTAAACTATTAAACTGAATACTTCACAAACAACTTGTCCTTCAAATTAATATCTAATGCATCTTACATTTTTACCCATATGTTTTCTCTATTAAAAAAAATATGTTTTTAATCTCATAATTAACATAACATAAATATTTCATTTTTTATTATTAATCAAAATTTTAAAAAATATCATATGTTTAAATGAATTAAAATGAAAAATTATAGTTATAAACTTTGAAATAAGAATCAAATAGGTCAAAACTAGGGGTGGACGTTTCGGATTTCAGTTTAATTTTTTTTTCGATTTGGTTTTTCGGTTTAAAAAAAATTAAAATATTCGATTTAACATTAGAGTTTGGTTTGAAATTGTTCTGTTTCAGTTCGGATTTAATTGGGTTCAATTTAAGATCCCTAAATTTCAACATTTTCGGCCAATTTTTCGAACATACTATCACATAATCACATAATCCATATCCAAAATCTAAACATTATATAACAAAATAAGTACTAATTGTGAGGTAAGGAACAATTGAGACAAACAAAAAAAATACAAACTAGAGAACAAATTATAAAGAAATCAAATTATAAAGATACCAGTGAGAATATGAATTGAATGACCAAGCAGGTATCAAGAGACTTAGAATTACTTCCTTTTATTATTACTAGTATTTTCGCCCGTGCGTTGCACGGAATGTATTCGTTATAATATTTTAAGAATATTTGAATCAATATACAATTATATAAATTATAACATCGAATATTATATAGCGCAATTGATGAAATTTGTTGGATCGATTATGTTTTTCTTTTATATGTTTTCGTTACTTGAATTAAAACAAATAATTGTCCAATTACCCGTGCGATGCACAGATAAATTTTTTNTTGAAGCACGCGGGGGAGGAGATCACAAGGCAGGTAGAAGAAGAGAAAAGGATAATGGAAATGGTGAAGAACACCGGAGATTACTTCCATGGGAAGACAGGAAAGGACGAAGGCACTCGCCTCTTTGTGATTGTTCGCGATTTCTTGGTAGCACTCGACAAGGTCTGCAAAGAAGTGGAAAAGTTGATAAAACCAGCAAACACTACTCCTGGGAAGGGTGAATCCCAAAGTGCACGAATGCGTGATATTCCCCAGCAACTATTCCCCGCCTTCAAGCCACAACTGGCAGGCGATGGTTTCAGTTCAGACGACGAGAGCTCATCCCCATAAAGCCGCCTCTGTTCAGGTAGAATAAAACTATCAATAGAAAAACATATCTTCTTCGTTACTCCCTCTCAGAGCTAGGAATGAAGAATGCATATAATAGAATAGCGAGTGGTGGTCACGAGCCACCCCGAGTAGAGTTAAAGAGTGTACATGATTAGTCATCTGTATGTATTAGCTCAAATCTAAGCATAGCACAACCTTGTACCTCAGTTTAAGGTTCTATTCACTTGTTAATGTAGCCTGTTGAGTTGTTGTCCCCTTTACACATTTCTTTGGTTTTATTCACTTGTTAATGTAGGTTGTTGAGTTGTTGTCCCCTTTACATAAATTTTATTGGTTCTNATTGTTCACCCACCTCCAATAAGACCACCGATCATTCCTCCCATGCCAGAAGGTCCTCCTCCAATGCCAGAAAGTCCTCCTGAAATGCCAATATTTCCCCCTCCTCCAATGCCAAAAAGTCCTCCTCCTAGTCCTCTTCGTCCTCCTCCTCATAATCTTCCTAGTCCTCCTAAACCACAAGATTATGATCGTGTTCCTTCCAAGGATGACCATGAGAAGAAAAAGACTATAGTTTCTGCTGTTGCTGGTGGGACTGTGGGAGGGATTACCCTTGTAGCTCTCATATTGGTATGTTTTGTCAAAAAAAGAAACAAAGAAGGGCAAGAGCTTGAGCAAATAGATGGCACAAATGGCACAAATGGCACGGATGGCACAAATGGCATAGATGACACAAATGGCATAGGCGAACACGTTCTTAACTTAAGTTCGGTTGATCACATTTCTGCAGGTACTTGATTACAAAGATTGAGTTTATATTGTTGCATACGTGATTTTATTGACAATATCGGTATAATTTGTTTAGGAGCTAAACAGATGCCTCAGAGCAACGAAAATCCTCCAGGGAATGTGAAGGAATTGAAGACTTCATCCACTCTTGACAGTCCCTTGGTGAAACCTGATATGATTGATAACCATACTTCTACTTCTTCTGCAACTGAAACTAAAACTCCAGAATTAACTGCAGCAAAATGTACATCTTCACTTCTTCCGCCTCCGCCCAGACTTTCTGCTCAAGGACCTGCTCAACCGCCAAAATGTGTTCAGGCTCCAGCTCCGCCAAAAGGTGTTCAGGCTCCAGCTCCACCAAAAAGTGGTCAACCTCCAGCTCCACCAAAAAGTGGTCAGCCTCCAGCTCCACCAAAAAGTTGTCAGCCTCCAGCTCCACCAAAAAGCGGTCCGCCTCCAGCTCCACCAAAAGGCGGTCGGGCTCCAGCTCCACCAAAGCCTATGGCACCAAACATCAAAGGACGTTCTGCCGAGGCAGGAAGTGAATCAAGCGAGTCTGGTAAAGCTAAACTGAAGCCATTTTTCTGGGACAAGGTTAATGCAAGTCCTAATCGGACGATGGTTTGGCATGAGCTCAAGTGTGGCTCGTTCGAGTAAGGCTTCAATGTTGGAAAGATTTCATTTTGATTGTCTGCGTTGGCAATGGAAGTGTTTGAATTTACACTACAATTCAATGCAGGGTTAATGAGGAAAAGATGGAATCATTGTTTGGATATAGCATGGTAGATAAAAACCATAAGGAGCGCAAGAAGAAAGATGTATCTCCATTTGATTCAACCCCACATTTTATTCAGATTATTGAAGCTAGGAAGGCACAGAACTTGGCAATTCTTCTTAAAGCCTTGAATTTGACCACAGAAGAAGTGTGTGATGCTCTCAAAGAGGGTAACTTCTTGTTTACCTTTCTGTTGTTCTCTCTGTGAGTGTGAATTAATTGGTCTTTCTTGTTTGTGTTACCCAGGCAACGAATTGCCATCGGAATTTGTTCAGACTCTTTTGAAAATGGCACCAACAGAAGATGAAGAGCTCAAGCTTCGGCTGTTCACCGGAAACCTTTCTCAGCTTGCTCCAGCTGATCGCTTCATGAAAGTGTTGGTCGGCATCCCCTTTGCCTTCAAAAGGATGGAATCACTGCTGTTCATGACTATATTCCAAGAAGAAATTTCTTCCGTTAAACAGTCCTTTGCAACCTTAGAGGTAAGAGCTGTTCACGATTCTCCACTTTATGTTTGTTGAGATAAACGAGTAAAAACAAGACAAGATTTACGTGGTTCAGCAAAGTGCCTACATCAACAGGAGCGATGTTGTTTTTTTATTAAGACACACAATAATAATGTTCCTTAAAACAGTACTAGAATTTTGGTTGATTATGTGTCTTGTAGGTAGCAAGTAAGGAGCTGAGCAATAGTAGACTCTTCCTTAAACTCCTGGAAGCAGTTCTGAAGACTGGAAACCGAATGAATGTTGGCACCTACCGGGGTGGAGCCGAGGCATTCAAGTTGGATACACTCTTGAAACTATCAGATGTTAAAGGAACTGATGGCAAGACCTCACTTCTGCACTTTGTTGTTCAAGAAATCAGTCGTTCCGAAGGCCTAAAATCTGCCCGGAGATTGAAGCAGAATATGAGTCTGTCTAGTGTGAGAACAGAAGACTGTGTAGAGGAGAGCAGCAGAAAGGAATCTGCAGAGTACTATCAAAGCCTCGGTTTACAAGTACTTTCCAAGCTAGGCGATGAGCTTGAAAATGTAAAGAAAGCAGCCATAATTGACCACGATAACCTCGCACAATCCGTTGCCAAACTCAAGCACTCACTCTCAAAAGCCAGGGATTTTCTAGAGACTGATATGAAGAGTGTAGAGGGAGAAACGGAGTTCAAGGAAACGCTCGAGAACTTC
>CM008335.1:1919596-1936341 GCA_002525835.2 Ipomoea batatas | reverse complement strand
ACAAGGATTAGAACAAAGATTTCCCCATTCCCATGGTGTATCAACCTCAATTCTTGAAGGACAAAAGTTATTTAAGCCCCAAATCTACCCCTATTTCCATAGAAGATAAAATGGGTTTGAGATTGGGTTGGCTCAAGTCTCCCATCCAATTCCCATTGAGATGAAAGACTTTCCAAAGACAAACAACAATCATTGGCCACTAATCATTGAAAGATAGAAATAAACCCAATTCAAACTCAAGAACCCTAGGTTGGGGTTCTTCCCCTTTTTCACAGTAATCACAACTTAAGCATCAAAATAGATAATACAACCCTAACTCAAGCCCATAAACTAACTACTCATGATTAAATAGCATAAAGAACACAAAAACACAAGTAATAAACATAAATCTTGCAAAAGAAAAGAGATAAAGGAAAGAGAACTTCTCTATTGAAAATGGGAGGAAGAATCTTGAAATCCAAGCTTCAAATCCAAGATTACAAGCTCCAAAAGTGTTAAAATACATAGATCTAAGTCTAATCTAACCTAAAAATATGAAAGGGAGTGAATGGAAGTGTTTATGGTTCAACCATGGGGAAAAACCGTGTTCAAAACGCTCAAAACGAGCTTAAATAGTGAGCAGAGCATGGGCGAAACGGCCTAGGAAACGGCCGTGTCAGTGGCCGTTTGCCCCCTCTTCAAAAACTGCATTTTGGCACTGGAATTCTGCATAAATCAAACGGCCATGGACACGGCCGTGTCCCGGGCCGTTTGCCTCCTCTCCAGAAACTGCATTTTCGAACTCTGTGCAGCTGCTTTGACTTCTAGGCTGTTTTTCACCATTTTCCGTTCAGAATTACGAAATGTGTATTTCTAGAAAAGTTGTAGCCCTTGAAGTCTTCTTTCCAATGGTCCAAATATCACATAATTTGGACATTCCTATGCGGAGATATGATCCAATTACTAAGATGTCGACGTGCAGAAACTTCAACACCTTGATCTTTTGCTTCTCTTTTGCTTTAGTTTGCCCAAATGACCAATAGCATTGCAAATACAAGTCTTAGGCTCCATTGGAAGTGTTTCACTCATCTCCATAGCTTCTCCTTGACTCCCATTGACTCTAAATGCATCCAAAATGCATGAAAATCGCCGTCTTGGCTTCCAATGCTTTCCAACTCATACTCCTTGCAAAATAACACAAATAAGCACTAATTCTCATGAAAATTGGAATGATCTACAAACAAAATGACGTAGTGAAAGGGAGAAAAATATAGACAAATGAGCACTTATCACCCTTCACTGTGATTATTGTTGTGCCCTTGGCAGAGACCATCATTGTGATCACCAAAGGTGTTGCCCTGATTCATGTGACGAGAATTGTGGAAATCGCTAGATCCTGGTCCAACCACCATCTCCAATGATAAGCTGATATTTTGTAATATGTAGAGCTTACCTGAGATTTGATCTCATCTCTCAACAAGAGCACCAATGATGATAAGAATGGTTACCAGAATACATTCGTGTATTAGTCAGTTCAAATGTTTAGTACAATAGTTTTTGCCTGCCCCCCCTTCTACAACAACATTATATTCCTCTTTTATATCTACAAGTGCAACGACTCTCTGTAATTATGTAACGTACTATACATTTAATCCTATACTAAGTGCGAGTAATAATGACAAGGAGTAGCTTCTCTTCAATGTGCCGTCTTTGTGTAACGGGTGACCGTTTAACTTTCCTGTGCTCTTTTGTCTGCCTTCGGGTCAGTGCTTGTGGTTTGGTTCCGGTGTTGCTTGCCCAATTGCTCAGCCACTATATATGATTAATTATAAGGTGGGTTTTAGATAGGGTGTATTTTTGGATCGTGATTGTAAGCAAAGAAAATTCGCAGTCAATATCCGAGGGTGTGGACTAAAAAATTCACCACTCCCGTTAAAAGTCAAACTTGTAACTTTGTGGTTATCAAGTCGACAACGTAACTTAATCAACTTAGTTGGGCTGTTCCCAATTCAGTAATATAATTGACATAAAATTAAGTTTGCCACTATAATTTCGGATCAAGCATGCATCTTCTTCAATTCCTCGATAATTTGTGGGATCTTATGACTTATCAACGATTTTCTCGCTTTTTAAGGTTAAATTTGTTTCTTAACGTAACAAACAGAAAGAAAAGCCACCCAACAGCGCTTAACGCGGCAATCCTCAGACCTACCCACTATAAGTACCTCTCCCTCCCTCATCTTCTTCCCCACACTCAAAATAAACAACATATCAGATCTCATCTCTTCATTCTCAAAAAAAGAAAAATAATGGCGAAAGTTGCAGGACTACTGAACCTTCTCCTTGTGGTTTCCGTCGCTCTATTCTTCGCAGGCTATGCCGCCGCACAAGAGGCGGCGTCAGGGGGGAAAACAGAGGTGAGTGACGTGAAGACCAATGCGGAGGTTCAAAATCTGGGGAGGAAAGCCGTAATGGAGTTCAACAAGCGGCTGAATGTGAAGGTGAATCCTGAGAACAATGCGAAGAGGCTGGTGTTCACGGAGGTGATCAAGGCGGAGAAGCAGGTGGTGGCCGGAGAGAAGTACTTCCTCACCATCAAGGCCACCTCCGAAGACGGCCAGACCAAGACCTACGAGTCCGAGATGTGGGTCAAGCCCGGTGATGATACTGTTCATGAGATGCTCAACTTTGCACCCGCCGCCGCCGCATAAAATTCACACTTTTTTTTTTCTGGTCAGTCCGCCGCCGTGGCGTGGCGGCTGGTATTTTGTTATGTCATACATGCATGCATGCGTAGTAGGTAGTGTATGTAGTAGTCCCCGGCCGGTTAGGGTCCTTCAATGCCAAAGATGAATTGAAGATGGACAAATAATGCTCTAGCTTCAACATGTTGTAATGGCATTGTTTTATGTTAATTTATTAATACAAGATATATATAATTTAAAGATATCATATTAACATTATTTTTTGATGAGTTACTGCGAACTGCCCCACTATTTGAAAAATGTGTAGTATATATGTAGGTTGCCTAATACATTTTCAGTTATAATTTTTAATTCTTAAGTTAGCTATGTGAGAGCGGTCCTAGGACTCCTAGCTAGCTAGCTATTTCTTTTGAAATTTTTGGAAACTTATTTATTAGGTTGTGTTTGGCAAGAATGGAAAAATACATGTGGTCAAATAAAAATTGTGGTATTGGTCAAGAAAAACAGACCATTTTTTCAAAAAGAAAAATAACCCCCACCTTGAGTGGGAGTCATTTTCCAAGTCTTCCTCAAGCTTCTACCCTCTCTCATTGGCTGGTTTTACAAACCAACTTCTTTGTAGGTAGATGTAGAGACACGAGACACAAAACATGATAAAATATATAGATAACAAAACTGAACTTCTTTGTAGATGTAGACACATAACATGATGAAATATATAGATAATGGGTCCTTGTTTCACATTATGTGTGTGTTAACACACCCTTTGAAAGAAAAGATTAATAAAAAGTAAAATGCTTTGTATAATAATACAAAAATGCAATTTATTGTAATTCGTCCCAGAATTGCAATTTATTGTAATTCGTCCATAGCATAATTTGCCTAACTCTACCAACTTACATTTACAATGAGGAAAAAAAAATCAATTAGAATTATTTTTTGGTGATTACAATTTAACATATTCGTAGTATCTCTCAACATGATTACGTCAACTTGAATTTGTGATCTTTGGTTTAGAAGGGTAACAGTGACTGTAGGGTTGAATCCCCAAGGACCCACCATTCTCCGACCCCGACTCAGATGAACATGAACATAGAGGCTAGACATTACGCAGAGGCTAGACATTTGCTTATGCGCACAATTATGTCAACATTCTTGACTTGAATATGTGATCTTTGGTTTAGAATGGTAATTGTGGCCCTACCAAAAGGCTGAATCCCCAAGGACCCCCCACGTCCCTACGTCGCTACCTGACAAACTCAGCTGAACACAGGCTAGACCTTTGCTTATGCGCACAATGAACTCTTCACGGTCTCACTTTGAGAGGTTACTTTTGCTTATGCGCACAATGAACTCTTCACGGTCTCACTTTGAGAGGTTACTTTTACATTGTTGTCGCTGATGAGACTCGATCCATAGTCTTTCTTCTTAAATTTTATCCATGTGATTAATTGAGCTGCTCATGTTGGCACTATAAATGTGTGAATTGTAACTTTTTTTTTTTTATTACTAATTGTGAAGCGTGTTTCTCTCAAAAAAATAAAAATAAAAATTGTGAAGCCTGTAGCTACTAAATGAGTAAATGGAGCGGAATAGGGATGAGAAATTAAATGTTGCAACTGCCTTTCTCCAGGTAATGAGCCTAGTACTTTACACATTTTAGTTCACCTTTTTATTCCTACACATTTTTATCTTCCGATCTTAGTTTTTGCACAAAAAAGTCAACAACCCAGAAAGTGATAGAGATGAAATTGTTTTTTTTTTTTCTTTTTTTGGGTTATATATCATAATGCCAATACAAATTTGGACCTGATTGTGGCCACTACCCACAATGTGNAAAGTTAAATTACATATTTGTGTTTATATATATTATATGCTCATGAGATTACTCCATGCATGCTTTGTCATTCATATCCTGGCATAAGATCTTGCCAAGTAATGGAGTAAAAGTGAAGAGAATGGGAGTCCATATAGTAAAACTCAAGTATAATAGAGTGACAAAGATAAAAGTCTAAGATCTAGAAAATCTTTATAGTTGAGTTATTTGAGTCCAAAATTCACCATTTAGACTTCTAGTTATTATATTCTAGAATTAAAATTTTGTGTCTAAATATAGTGCATATAAAATATATTTTTTTTAAAAAGGTCCAAAAATTGGAGGCTTGTGTCGTGGCCGCAAATGGCCAGGGCTGGCCCTGGTCTCTATCCACTAATGGTCGTGAGAAAAAGAGTAAGGTGAGAATGAATTCAAATTCTATTGTTTGGTATACATGAACAAAATTGTTGGGAATAGATATATATAAAGTAGGTTGACACACTATATTTGTATGTTTATTTTTTTGAAAAAAATCATAATTGAAAATCAAAATATAATGCCATTGTATTTAACGATATTTAAGTTATTTTGTTATAGAGGACCATAAATGGTCATGTCACAATAATACTAGGACCAAAAGTGGATGTTCAGATAAAAAATAACTAAAAGTGAACTATTATCTATAAATCTAGGACCAAAAATAAAATTAACTCTAATACAAAAACTTAATTTATTGTGAAATTCTTCTTCCGCAGATTGTGAAATTGTAATTCCTCCACAGAATTGCAAATTCCCCCACCAAATAATCGAACAAAAATTCTATAAAATTTAGTAGGAATGGAATTGTAATTCTATCGTACCAAACATGTACCCCATAAGTGGGCTAATTTGGCCTACTTATAACTCCATCAACTTACATTTACAATGAGAAAAAAAAAACTTAGTGTCAAACCATTTGGCCAATCCCTTACCACTTAGTGTGCTGACCGTTGAGACGGATGATTAGTCTTGTGGCTATTGGCGAGAGGGATATATATTTTTAGGCAACCAAAAAAAAAAGAGAAAAAAACTAGTTGGAATTGTTTTTTTTATTGCAATCTAACATATCTGTAGTATCTGTTCAACATGATTATGCCAACATTCTTGACTTCAACTTGTGACCTTCCGTTTGAAACCGTAACAATAATGTCATCAGACTACAAGACACAAAAATATTTATTAAACTACCCCATCCATTAATTAAATTAGTTAGAACAAAAGATTGAACATTGTTGATCTTATCAACAATATACTCCGTAATAATTTTCTCCATCACTTTTTTAAGGTTAGTTTCATACCGGCCCCAAAAAAACGCCGCCGCTTAACGTGGAATCCCTCACAACTAACCCATCCAGGCTACTATATATACCTCTCAAACCCCCTCACCTTCATCACCACACTCAACAGATCTTTACTGTTGTAAATAAATAAATAAAAAGTAAAAATAAAAAATAAAAAATAAAGAATCTCTGAACAATATAATGGCGAAAATTGGAGGATTCAAATTCAACCTTATCCTGGTAGCCATGGCCGTGGCCATTATCTCCGGCGTTCAGGTGGGTGCTCAGCTCGGAGGCGCCGTCGGCGGGAAGATTCCGATCGATGACGTGAAGACCAACAAGGAGGTTCAAGATTTGGGGAGGTATTGCGTGACGGAGTACAATAAGGGGTTGAAGATGAAGAGGAATCCGGCGATTTCGGCGAAGATGTTGAGCTTCTCGGAGGTGATTAAGGCGGAGAAGCAGGTTGTGGCCGGAGTTAAATATTACCTCCGGGTCAAGGCCGCCGACTCTTCCGCCGCCGTCAAGACTTTCGACGCCGAGGTGTTTGTCGCCCCTGGAGAATCGTCTAAGGAGCTCGTCACCTTTGCGCCTTCCACTCTCATGCGCCGCAAGTTCTAATCCTTCTGGATTGGTTTAATTTGATTTTTTGTTTTCCTGTTCGCCGCCGGTAGTGTAGTTCCCGGATTCTTAACGTCCGGCCGGGTTTGGATCCGATGTTGTTGGTTAGTTTCCTTCAATGTCAGAGATGAATGCTTTAGCATGTTGTAATGGAATTATGTTTTTTTCTTTGGAAAGATGACGACTTTCCTTCTTAAATTATAGAAAATAGTATTTTTCAAATGTTTTTGTTTGAATTAAGTTAAAAAGTTATTTTGCAGATAATTTGACGGTATAATCTAAAGACAAAAAGTATTATTATCCTGATTCAAAGATGAATGAATGAAATATATGTAACGTAAAACCTAATATCATACTCTCTATTATTGATTTTAATTAATTCGTCGTTTACAATAATGGTGTGTTTATGAATGTGAACATGGAAGGCTAGGTCCTTATTTGGTGATCTCAAAAACATACATGAGGGTATACAACATATGAATGTGAAATTATAATAAGGAATATATTAAGACGAAAAATCATATCCCAAGCTAAAAATACAATATAATAAAATAGGGGGCCTAGCAACCAAAGAAATAAAATATTTTACAAAAATTGATTTTTGTAGATAAGTTAATGAAATCTATAGATATTTGAGAGTATGAGACATTGAATTGCATGTAAGTATAGTGTATTGTACAAAGCAAGGGTGTTAAAATATCATATGATCCATCTCCCCCATGCTGTTCCAACCCCAAGGGCCCAGCCCTCATGCTGCCCATTTTCTCCCAACGGATAGACTTGGACACCTGGAAATAGTAGAGAGCCAAATTCCAATTTGTCCATGGGAACTTCATTGTATTTTTGTACTTTTAGCCATATATATATAATCTAATATGAATAGTAAAATTCTATAAAAACTTAAGTTCCATGAAAAATCTTCAAAACACCAAAATAATCAACTAGTATATATGTTTCATTACTTTTGAATCATTGTTATTGGATTAGAAGCTCAATCTAAGATTCTATCTAAGCTTCTTTAATAACCACCCTAACCAAATAATCAAACAATTATTACTATTATAAAAAAAAAAAAAAAAAAGACACCATAAGCAAATAATCAAACAATTATTACTATTATTAAAAAAAAAGATTTATTAATGCAGAGGGGTCGGGAATTCGAACATTCTCTTATATAGAAAAACTAATATGGTCAACACTTTGCCCATTAATTGGACCGACTTGGTATGAATGAGGATTAGTCTAAATATGGTACGAGACTACGAGTTTAAAGATACCTCCTACAAAATAATTAAGGATCCACTCAGAACACCTGTGACCTGACCAAAAATTACACATATAACCAGCAGCATCGCACGGTGAATATACTAGTATATTATTATATTATTAAAGTGAATTTGCATGCGGATTCGTCGGATCTTAATATCCTATCAACAATAATATTGTTTTTTACGGTTTTTTTTTTTTGGTTTCCTAGCTTAGCTTAAACTGAATGAAATGTCACGACAGCCCACCATTGTTGCAGCATATGCACCATCCAACGCCGCCGACTGTGCTATCCCTCACACAGTCACACCTATACATACACAATCCACCAAATATATATACTCTTCTCTGCACCCATCATTCCCACTCTCAATAAATAAATAAATAAAACAAAAATAATAATGGGACTCATCACCCTTTTCCTGGCCGTTTCCGGCGTGGCCGTAGCCTTATCAACAGGCCAAGTTAACGGCGGGGGGTCGACGCAGGACGGCGCGGTCCATCTGGACGTGAAATCCGGGGGGAGAACGGCGGTGAAGGACGCGAAGACGAACAAGCGGATTCAGGGGATGGGGATGTACTGCGTGGCGGAGTACAACAAGGGGCTGAAGCAGAAGAATCTGGAGGCGGTGGAGTTGCTGAAATTCAAGGAGGTGGTGAAGGCGGAGAAGCAGGTGGTGGCCGGAGTCAAGTATTTCCTCCACATCGCCGCCACCACCCACCACGGCACCGTCAAGAATTTCGACGCCGAGGTGCTGGTCAAANAACTTTTAATTCTTAAGTTAGCTATGTGAGAGCGGTCCTAGGACTCCTAGCTAGCTATTTCTTTTGAAATTTTTGGAAACTTATTTATTAGGTTGTGTTTGGCAAGAATGGAAGAATACATGTGGTCAAATAAAAATTGTGGTATTGGTCAAGAAAAATAGACCATTTTTTCAAAAAGAAAAATAACCCCCACCTTGAGTGGGAGTCATTTTCCAAGTCTTCCTCAAGCTTCTACCCTCTCTCATTTTTACAAACCAACTTCTTTGTAGGTAGATGTAGAGACACAAGAGACACAAAACATGATAAAATATATAGATAACAAAACTGAACTTCTTTGTAGATGTAGAGACACATAACATGATGAAATATATAGATAATGGGTCCTTGTTTCACATTATGTGTGTGTTAACACACCCTTTGAAAGAAAAAATTAATAAAAAGTAAAATGCTTTGTATAATAATACAAAAATGCAATTTATTGTCCACAGAATTGCAATTTATTGTCCATAGCATAATTTGCCTAACTCTACCAACTTACATTTACAATGAGGAAAAAAAAATCAATTAGAATTATTTTTTGGTGATTACAATTTAACATATTCGTAGTATCTCTCAACATGATTACGTCAACTTGAATTTGTGATTTTTGGTTTAGAAGGGTAATAGTGACTGTAGGGTTGAATCCCCAAGGACCCACCACTCTCCGACCCCGACTCATATGAACAGGCTAGACATTTGCTTATGCGCACAATTATGTCAACATTCTTGACTTGAATATGTTATCGCACAATTATGTCAACATTCTTGACTTGAATATGTGATCTTTGGTTTAGAATGGTAATTGTGGCCCTACCAAAAGGCTGAATCCCCAAGGACCCCCCACGTCCCTACCTGACAAACTCAGCTGACACAGGCTAGACCTTTGCTTATGCGCACAATGAACTCTTCACGGTCTCACTTTGAGAGGTTACTTTTACACTGTAATGAGACTCGACCCATAGTCTTTCTTCTTAAATTTTATCCATGTGATTAATTGAGCTGCTCATGCTGGCACTATAAATGTGTGAATTGTAACTTTTTTTTTTTGGTTATTACTAATTGTGAAGCGTGTTTCTCTCAAAAAAATAAAAATAAAAATTGTGAAGCCTGTAGCTAGTAAATGCGTAAATGGAGTGGAATAGGGATGAGAAATTAAATGTTGCAACTGCCTTCCTCTAGGTAATGAGCCTAGTACTTTACACATTTTAGTTCACCTTTTTATTCCTACACATTTTTATCTTCCGATCTTAGTTTTTGCACAAAAAAGTCAACAACCGAGAAAGCAATAGAGATGAAATTGTTTTTTCCTTTTTTTTTTTTTGGGTTATATATCATAATGCCAATACAAATTTGGACCTGATTGTGGCCACAACCCACAAATCCACAATGTGTGCATAGATTACCATTGCAATATTGACTGGCTAGAAGCTAGATAAACTATTCATGCATGTTGCATAGATATGATATGTGGTGATGATTTATCTCTTTGTGATCATTTATTAACTATGATTATAAGGTGAGTTTTAGATAGAGTGTATCTTGGATCGTGATTGTAAGTTTGCTACTATAATTTCGGATCAAGCATCTTCTTCCCAACAATTTGTCGCATTTTACGGTTTGCTTCAATTCTTAACTGAAAGAAAAGCCACACAACAGCGCTTAACGCGGCAACCCTCAGACCTAACCACTATAAATACCTCTCCCTCCCTCATCTTCTTCCCCACACTCAAAATTAACAACACATCAGATCTCATCTCTTCATTCTCAAAAAAAAAAAAGAAAAATAATGGCGAAAGTTGCAGGACTAATCAAGCTTCTCCTTGTGGTTTCCGTTGTTCTAGGGTTGGCAGGCTACGCTGCCGCTCAAGAGGCGGCGGCCTCAGGGGGGAGAACAGAGGTGAGTGACGTGAAGACCAATGCGGAGGTTCAAAATCTTGGGAGGAAAGCCGTAATGGAGTTCAACAAGCGGCTGAATGTGAAGGTGAATCCTGAGAACAATGCGAAGAGGCTGGTGTTCACGGAGGTGATCAAGGCGGAGAAGCAGGTGGTGGCCGGAGAGAAGTACTTCCTCACCATCAAGGCCACCTCCGAAGACGGCCAGACCAAGACCTACGAGTCCGAGATGTGGGTCAAGCCCGGTGATGAGACTGTTCATGAGATGCTCAACTTTGCACCCGCCGCCGCCGCATAAAATTCATACTTTTTTACTTTTCTGGTCAGTCCGCCGCCGTGGCGTGGTGGCTGGTGTTTTGTTATGTCATACATGCATGCATGCGTAATAGGTAGTATAGTAGTCCCCGGCCGGTTAGGGTCCTTCAATGCCAAAGATGAATTGAAGATGGATAAATAATGCTCTAGCTTCAACATGTTGTAATGGCATTGTTTTTTGTTAATTTATTATAAAATATATATATAATTTAAAAATAGCATATTAATATTATTTTTTGAGTTACTGGAACCTGTCCCACTATTCGAAAATGTGTAGTATGTAGGTTGCCTGTGTATTGGTAAGTCTTCGGCCTCCTGCCCTCTCTCATAATATATAGTTACATGCAAGTAGAGGAAAATGAATTGTAATTTTTTGTGAGAAAAAGAATAAGGTGAGAATTCAAATTATATGGTGTACATAAATAGAATTGCTGGGAATTGAAAGAAAAAATGAATAAAATGTAAAATGCTTTTGTATAATAATACAAAAATGCAATTTATTGTAATTCCTCCACATAATTGCAATTCTCTCCAACCAAATAACTGAATAGAAATTCCATGAAATTTGGTAGGAATGAAATCTAATTTGGTCTAGTTATAACTTTACGTTTAAAATGACAAAGAAACCCATAAAATTTGGTAGGAATGAAATTACAATTCTATCATACCAAACACATACCCCAAGTGGGTTAATTTGGCATACTTATAACTCTACCAACTTACATTTACAATGAGACAAAAAAAATCAATTAGAACCTATCTTTTGGTGACAATTTAACATATTCGTATTGCTTAACATGATTATGTCAACATTCTTGACTTGAATCTGTGATATTTGGTTTAGAATGGTAAAAGTGACCCCAAGACCACCATTCCCCCGCTGAACACAAATGCTAGACATTTGCTTATGCGCACAATTATGTCAACATTCTTGACTTGAAGCGATCTTTGGTTTAGAATGGTAATTGTGGTCTTACCAAAAGGCTGAATCCCCAAGGACTCTATGTCCCCAACCCGAGAGACTCAACTGAACACAGAGACTAGACCTTTAATTTGCTTATGTGCATAAATAACTCTCACACTCTCGCTGGTGAGACTCGACCCATAGTGTTTCTTCTTAGACCTTACTCATGTGATTAATATACTATAATATAATTATTGCTTGCACTTGTGGCCATCCTTTCAAAGTTCAAACCGACACAAAGGATGCATTTTTTAGCCAAATTCATGATCGATCCACCTTGCTAACATATTATTATTATTTTTACTAATTAATTAATGTATAGAGTTAATTCCATTTTTGGTCCTAGATTTATAGGTGGCATTCCACTTTTAGTCCTTTTTTTTCAAAACATCCACTTTTGGTCCTAGTATTATTGTGGCATGACCATTTTTGGTCCTCCATCAACAAAACAGTTTAAATTTCATCAAATACAAGAGCATTTCAATCTTCAATTTTGATTTTGTTTCAAAAAATAAACATTAAAAATATAGCGGGTCAACCTACTTTGTATAAAAAAGATCAGAATGTCATTGTATTTAACGGCATTTCAATGATTTTCTTGACGGAGGACCAAAAATGGTCAGGCCACAATAATACTAGGACCAAAAGTGGATGTTTTGAAAAAAAGGACTAAAAGTGGAATGCCACCTATAAATCTAGGACCAAAAATGGAAGGAATTAATTAATTAATATTATTATTATAAAAAGTGATGAGAAGACATTGTGTTATTTTTATCTTTCCATAAATAGATACGGACAAGATTTTTTTTTTTTTTTTTTTTTTTTTTTTTGTTTTTTTTTTTTTTGGTGGGTTATATATCATAATGCCAATACAAATTTGGACCCTGGCCTGGCCACTGCCCACAATGTCTGCATAGATTGGCATTGCAATATTAACTAGCTAGAAGCAAGCTAGATAAACTATTCATGCATGTTGCATGGATATGATATGTGGTGATGATTTATCTCTTTGTGATCATTTATTAACTATGATTATAAGGTGAATTTTAGATAGAGTGTATTTTTGGATCGTGATTGTAAATTCTTTTTTTGAGTGACAAAAAAAACTAGCAGTCAATATTCGAAGGTGTTCACTGAAAAATTCATCACTTTGGTTAAAAGTCAAATTTATAACTTTGTGGTTATCAAGTTGCTAACTTAACCAACTTAATTAGTTGGATTGTTCCTCAGTAACATAATTAACATAAAATTAAGTTTAATTTTCTCCTATAATTTCGAATCAAGCATTTTCTTCCCAACAATTTTGTCGCTTTTTAAGGTTTGTTTCAATTCTTAACTGAAAGAAAAGCCACACAACAGCGCTTAACGCGGCAGCCCTCAGACCTACCCACTATAAATACCTCTCCCTCCTTCATCTTCTTCCCCACTCTCAAAATATAAACAACAGATCAGCTCTCATCTCTTCATTCTCAAAAAAAAAAATTAATAATAAGAACCTCGATCTCAACAGTACAATAATGGCGAAAGTTACAGGACTACTGAACCTTCTCCTTGTGGTTTCCGTGGCTCTATTCTTGGCAGGCTACGCCGCCGCGCAAGAGGCGGCGGCCTCAGGGGGGAAAACAGAGGTGAGTGACGTGAAGAGCAACGAGGAGGTTCAAAATCTGGGGAGGAAAGCCGTAATGGAATACAACAAGCGCCTGAACGTGAAGGTGAATCCTGAGAACAATGCGAAGAGGCTGGTTTTCACGGAGGTGATCAAGGCGGAGAAGCAGGTGGTGGCCGGAGAGAAGTACTTCCTCACCATCAAGGCCACCTCCGAAGACGGCCAGAGCAAGACCTACGAGTCCGAGATGTGGGTCAAGCCCGGTGATGAGACTGTTCATGAGATGCTCAACTTTGCACCCGCCGCCGCCGCATAAAATTCATACTTTTTTACTTTTCTGGTCAGTCCGCCGCCGTGGCGTGGCGGCTGGTGTTTTGTTATGTCATAGATGCATGCATGCGTAGTAGGTAGTGTATGTAGTAGTCCCCGGCCGGTTAGTTTCCTTCAATGCCAGAGATCTTCAACATTTTGTAATGGCATTGTTTTTTTTTATATATATAATAATTTAAAAACATAAATAAAATATTAACATTATTTTTTGACTTACAGGGAACCTGCCCTACTATTCTAAAATATGTACTAGGTCGCTCAATCCCTAATAATACATTTTCACTTATAATCTTTAATTACTAAGTTAGCTATGTGAGAGTCTTAGTTATTTCTTTACACGAATCAAATATAACTATTTCTTTACAAGAATCAAATTTAGGCAGAGTTTAGAAATTTGTTGGGAAAATCGCATATTTTTATGCAGCTCATTTTTTATGTAACTGCAGTTTCATACACTCCCTTTGTAGATATAGAGACACATAACATGATAAAATATATAATAATGGGTCATTGTTTCACGTTTTGGAAGAAACACACACATTGTGTATGTGTGTGTTCAACACACCTTTTGAACTCCAAGCGACATTATATATATAGTTATATAAACTACATATTTGTGTTTATATATTGTATTGCTCATGAGATTACTCCATATCTATCCTGGCATATATCACTGCTGGAAATTCGCTTTTTTCCGACCTCTTTCTATCCTGGCATATAGGTCCAAATTTGTAGTGGCATTATGATATATAACTCACCAAAAAAAAAAACAAAAAACAAATGTTGTCCGTATCTATTTATGGAAAGATAAAAATAACACAATGTCTTCTCATCACTTTCTATAATAATAATATATACATTAATTAATTAATAAAAGTAATAAGAATATGTAAGCAAGGTGGATCATGAATTTGGCTAAAAAATGCATCCTTTGTGTCGGTTTGAACTTTGAAAGGACGGCAACAAGTGCAAGCAATAATTATATTATAGTCCCAGCATGAACAGCTCAATTAATCACATGGGTAAAATTTAAGAAAAATGACTATGGGTCAAATATGACAGTGTGAGAGTACCTCTCAAAGTGAGACTGTAAAGAGTTCCTTGTACGCATAAGCAAATATCTAGCCTCTGTGTTGAGTCTATCGGGTAGCTAGGGGCACATGGGTCTTTGGGAATTCAGCCTTTTGGTAGGGCCACAATTACCATTCTAAACCAAAGATCACATATTCAAGTCAAGAATGTTGACATAATTGGGCTCATAAGCAAATGTTTAGTCGCTGTGTTCAGTTGAGTTGAGGTCGGGGAGTGGTGGATCCTTGGTGATTCAACCTTTTGGTAGGGTCATTGTTACCATTTTAAACCAAAGATCACATATTCAAGTCAAGAATGTTGACATAATCATGTTGAGCAATACTACCGATATGTTAAATTGTAATCACCAAAAATAATTCTAATTGATTTTTTTTTCTCATTGTAAATGTGAGTTGGTAGAGTTATAAGTAGGCCAAATTAGCCCACTTATGGGGTATGTGTTTGGTATGATAGAATTGCAATTCCATTCCTACCAATTAAATTCATGGAATTTCTAATTGGTTGCGTTTTTGTATTATTATACAAAGGCATTTTACTTTCTATTCATTTTTTCTTTCAATTCCTAACAATTCTATTCATGTATACCAAACAATATAATTTGAATTCTCACTATTCTTTTTCTCACAAATTTACAATTCATTTTCCTCCCCTTGCGGTTGGAGACGCCACTGCCCACAATGTCTGCATAGATATTGCCATTGCAACATTAACTAGCTAGAAGCTAGATAAACTATTCATGCATGTTGCATAGTTATGATATGTGGTGACGATTTAATTTATCTCTTTATGATCATTTATTAACTATGATTATAAGGTGAGTTTTAGATAGAGTGTATCTTTGAATCGTGATTGTAAGTTCTTTTTTTGAGTGACAAAGAAAACTCGCAGTCAATATTTGAGGGTGTGCACTGAAAAATTAACCACTCCCATTAAAAATTAAATTTGTAGTCGATAACTTAACTAAGTTAGTTGGGCTGTTCATAAAATTAAGTTTGCCACTATAATTTCGGATCAAGCATCTTCATTCTTCAATTCCTCGATAATTTGTGGGATCTTATCAACCATTTTCTCAAATTTTAAGGTTAAATTTGTTTGTTAACGTAACAGAAAGAAAAGCCAAGCCACCCAACAGCGCTAAACGCGGTAATCCTCAGACCTAGGCACACCAACCCACTATAAATACCTCTCCATCCCTCATCTTCTTCCCACACTCAAAATAAAAAATAAACAACAGATCAGATCTCATCTGTTCATTCTCAAAAAAAAAAAAAAAGAATAATGACGAAAGTTGCAGGGCTATTGAACCTTCTCCTTGTGGTTTCCACGGTTCTAGTCTTGGCAGGCTACGCCGCGGCGCAAGAGGGGGGCGCGGTGCCGCTCTCAGGCGGGAAAACAGAGGTGAGTGACGTGAAGAGCAACGTGGAGGTTCAAAATCTGGGGAGGAAAAGCGTGATGGAGTACAACAAGCGCCTGAAAGTGAAGGAGAATCCCGAGAACGGAGCGAAGAGGCTGATCTTCACGGAGGTGATCAAGGCGGAGAAGCAGGTGGTGGCCGGAGTTAAGTACTACCTCACCATCAAGGTCACCACCTCCGACGGCCAGACCAAGACGTACGACGCCGAGATGTGGGTGAAGCCCAATGAGACTGTTCATGAGATGGTCGCCTTTGCACCCGCCGCCGCATAAAAATTGATACTTTTTTTTTTTCTGGTTAGTCAGAGTCCTTACTTAGGATCGGCTCTGATCAGTCCGCTGTCATGGGTCATGGAGTGACTGGTATTTTGTTGCGTTAGGTAGTGTAGTAGTCCCCGGCCGGTTAGGGTCCTTCAATGCCAGAGATGAATTGAAGATGGATATATAATGCTCTAGCTTCAACATATATGTTGTAATGGCATTGTTTTATATATATATATATATATATAATTTTAAACATAAATAGCATATATTAACATTATTTTTTGAGTTAAGTAACCCCCACTATTCGAAAATGTCACTATTCGAAAATGCGTTAATATGTAATTTGCTCAATCCCTAC
>CM008335.1:1892582-1919274 GCA_002525835.2 Ipomoea batatas | reverse complement strand
TATTGTATTGCTCATGAGATTACTCCATGCATGGTCATTCATAATAAGGAAATGGTTTGATATAAGAATAGAATTGTTGGAATTGAAAGAAAAAAAATGAATAAAAACTAAAACTAAAACACAATATCAATGACCATGGTCCACAATGCATTATTGTAGACCATGGTCCACAATATAATTTGTGACTGCCTACAATGTCTGCATAGACTACCATTGCAATATGAACTAGCTAGAAGCAAGCTAGATAAACTATTCATGCATGTTACATAGATATGATATCTGGTGATGATGGATGGTTTTCATCTTTGTGATTATTATTTGTTAGTTAAGATGTGAGTTTGATATAGTATAGAGTGTATTTTTTTTTTTTGAGTACAGTATAGAGTGTATCTTTGAATTGTGATTGTGAACTTATTTTCCACACTTCAAACTATAAATTCTTTTTTTGAGTGACAAAGAAAACCCGCACCATGATTATCAAGTGAGCAAATACCAATTTTAGTCCCACGACTATTAGCAAAATGACAATTTTGATCCATTAATTTATACCAATTTTGATACCACGATTATTGTTTTAGTACCAATTTTCATCCACGACTATTGTTTTAGTGCCAAAATTCATTGCGCCGATCATTCATCCATTTAAAACGTGCAAAAATCTAAGATTGTTAAGGGTATTTTCGTCATTTTCAACTTAATATCTCAATTTGAGCATGAATAAATAGATTTTAAGTCCTAAGATCGATCAAAATTCGTAGTTTTCCTCCTCATTTTACCACGAATTTTGATCAATTTTAGGACTTAAGCCCACTTATTTATGCTCAAATTGAGATATTAAGTTGAAAATGACGAAATTACCATTAACAATTTTAAATTTTTACACGTTTTAAACGGATGGGTGACCGGCGCGATGAATTTCGGCACTAAAACAATAGTCGTGGATGAAAATTGGTACTAAAACAATAATCGTGGGACCAAAATTAGTAGAAATTAAACATGTGAATCAAAATTGTTATTATACTAATAATCATGGGACCAAAATTGATATTTGCTCTTATCAAGTCAAGAAACTAACCAACTTAGTTGGGTTGTTCCCAACTGAGTAACATAATTGACATAAAATTAAGTTTGCCACTATAATTTCGGATCAAGCATGCATCGTCTTCAATTCCATCCTCGATAATTTGTTGGATCTTATCAACTCCAACAATTTTCTCGCTTTTAAGGTTTAATTTGTTTGTTAACGTAACAGAAAGATCGAAAAGCCACCAACCCACTATAAATACCTCTCCCTCCCTCATCTTCTTCCACACACTCTAAATAAACAACAGATCAGATCTCATCTGTCCATTCTCCCAAAAAAAAAAAAAAACAATAAAAAAACAATAAAATGGCGAAAGTTGCAGGACTACTGAACCTTCTCCTTGTGGTTTCCGTGGCTCTAGCCTTGGCAGGCTACGCCGCCGCGCAGGCGGAGGGACCGCCTGCGGCCTCCGGCGGGGCGGCCTCAGGCGGGAAAGAAGAGGTGAGTGACGTGAAGAGCAACGTGGAGGTTCAAAATCTGGGGAGGAAAAGCGTGATGGAGTACAACAAGCGCCTTAAAGTGAAGGAGAATCCTGAGAACGGAGCGAAGAGGCTGATCTTCACGGAGGTGATCAAGGCGGAGAAGCAGGTGGTGGCCGGAGTGAAGTACTACCTCACCATTAAGGCCACCACCTCCGACGGCACGCCCAAGACGTACGACGCCGAGATGTGGGTTAAGCCCAATGAGACTGTTCATGAGATGCTCGCCTTTGCACCCGCCGCCGCATAAAATTGATGCTTTTTTTTTTCCGGTCAGTCCGCCGCCGTGGCGTGCGTAGTAGGTAGTGTAGTGTAGTCCCTGGATAGTTTCCTTCAATGCCGGAGATGAATTGAAGATGGATATATAGCATAATGCTAGCTTCAACATGTTGCAATGGCATTGTTTTTTGTTAATAAGAGATTTGTATATATAATTTAAGAACATAAATATATAGCATATTAACATTATTTTTTGGGTTAATTAAGTAACTCGCCCCACTATTCGAAAATATGTAGTACGTAGGTCGCTCAATTCCTACTAATACATTTTCACTTTTTAAGGGGTAAACACAAATTAAATTGGAGGAAGTCATTTTGCCCACCGTGGATCACAATCATTGGAAATAGGAAACCCTTTTTTGATCGAAAACTTTAATTTTAACTGTACTTTTGGTACATTACAATTTACATCCAACTAAACTCTGAAAAAGAAAATAATTTCTGAAAAATGACTAATGAAGTCATTTTCTCTCCCAGACTTAAATATATTGAATTTGAGCACCTGCACACAAAGAGTTTTCCTCATTTTAAGATGTTACTCCGGCTAGTGTGACTCAATCTCTAGTCTTTCTTTGCAAACTTTACTCCTGCTATTACCTACGGAAATACTCATGCGGGCTATAATTATTGCTTGCACTTGTTGCCGTCCTTTCAAAGTTCAAACCGACACAAAGGATTGTTAGCCAAATTCATGATCCACCTTAGCTTGCTTACATATTTTAATTATCTTTATTTATTAATCAATGTATTATTATAGAAAGTGATGAGATGAAATTGTTTTCTTGTAGTGTGGGTTATATATCATAATGCCAATACAAATTTGGACCCGATTGTGGCCACTGCCCACAATGTCTGCATAGACTACCATTGCAATATTAACTAGATAACTATTAATGCATGTTGCATGCATATGACATATCTCTTTGTAATCATTTAATTTTGTTAGTTAGGATTATAGGGTGAGAGCTTTACACGAAGTGTATCCTTAGGTGGTGATGATTGCGAAATTTCTTTTTATAATAGAAATCTGTATGATAAGTAATTATATTGCTAATAAACTTTAAGTTACAATTTAATTAAAAATTATTGTTTAACTATAGTCGTCGTTACTATTAAATTCTATACTTCAAATTGTAAGGTTTTTTTTTAGTGACGAAGGAAACTCGCAGTCACTATTCAAGAGTGNATAAAATTGATATTTTTTTTCTGGTCAGTCCGCCGCCGTGGCGTGGGTTCATACATGCATGCGTAGTAGGTAGTGTAGTCCCCGGTTAGTTTCCTTCAATCACAGAGATGAATTGAAGATGGATATATATAATATAATGCTTCAACATGTTGTAATGGCATTGTTTTTTGGTAATAAGAGATATGTATATATAATTTAAAAATATAAATGGCATATTAAACTATTCAAAAATGTGTAGTAGGTAGGGTCGCTCAACCCTTAACTAAAGTTAACAAAAATAATTTTTTTCGGGGTCCATGTAAATTAATATCTACCCAATCATATTTACGGGAATGAATAGGGAGAAGAGAAGAGGACGAGAACTTCTCTAGTTTCCAGCGGATCTCTTTGCTTTTGGGCGGAAACCAAAGAGGACAAGATCAGAACTTCTCTCTGGTTTCCGGCGGATCTTAGTTTTCATTTTTTTTTTTTAATTTTTAAACACACAGATAATTTTTTACTATGTAACCAAAATAGTTCATGTATGCCAAGGACTTTGTAGTCCAGTGGCATCAAACCCTTCCCTTTATACGGGAGGTGGTGGATTCGAGCCACTCTTGTGCTTCCATAGGTTGAGAAAGTAGTTATGAACAGATACTGCATTGTAATAGTATTCAAAATAAAAAATAAAAAAAATAGTTCATGTATAATGCCTACAGCCTTTTAGATATGAACTTGATCGACCTATAGGAAATTGGTGGAGAAAATGCTAAATTTCCCCTCCCCACATACATACCCTTTGAGCTCCAGATATTTGAACCTTCAACTAAAAGTATAAGTTAATATATAGTTAATTAAACTACATATTTGTGTTTATATATTGTATATGCTCATGAGATTACTCCATGCATGCATGCTTGGTCAATCATATTCTAATATATAGTTAAACTACATATTTGTGCTTATATATTGTATGCTCATGAGATTACTCCATGCATGCTTGGTCATTCATATCCTGGCATATGTCTCCAACATTAACTAGAGGGAATTAAGAAAGAAATGAATTGTAATTTAGAGAAAAAGAAGGTGAGAATTTAATTTCTATTGTTTGGTATACATGAATAAAATTGTTGGAAATTGAAAGAAAGAAATGAATAAAAATTAAAATTCCTTTGTATAATAATACAAAAACGTAATTTATTGTGAAATTCTAATATCACATGCTGTGAAGTGTGAAATTGTAATTCCTCCCACCAATTCTATCATACCAAACACCGACCCATAAGTGGGCTAATTTGGCATACTTATAACTCTACTAACTTATTTTTTTTTGTGATTACAATTTAACATATCATCAGTAGTATGCTCAACATGGTTATGTCAACATTCCCCGTGATTCCACGTGATCTTTCGAATGATTGGATGAGAAAATGGTGCATTAACCAACTTAGTTGGTTTGTTACCAATTGATTAACATAATTGACATAAAATTAAGTTTGGCACTATAATTTGGGATCAAGCATCTTCTTCATTCCCAACAATAAGGTTTGTTAACTGAAACAAAAGCCACCCAACCAACCGCGCTTAACGCGTTAACCCTCACGTACTCAGACCAACCCACTATACATACCTCTCTCCCTCCCTCCTTCATCTTCTTCCCCACACTCTAAATAAACAACAGATCACATCTCATCTGTTGAATTGATTCTCAAAAAAAAATAAAATAAAAAATAAAATAAAAAAAAATAAAATGGCCAAACTTGCAGGACTACTCAACCTTCTCCTCGTGGTTGTAGGGTTGGCAGGCTACGCCGCCGCGCAGGCGGAGGGGTTGGGACCGGCGGCCTCAGGCGGGAGAATAGAGGAGAATGACGTGAAGAACAACATTGAGGTTCAACAGCTGGGGAGGTACGGTAAGATTTTTCTTAATAATATATATTATATATTAGGGCCTTAATTATAATCGGTACAGTTTGATTAAGTTTATTAAGTAGTTTGGTTGGAAGTTGTTATTCAATAAGACTTTGTGCCTAAAATAAACCTGGCTCTAACAGGTTCTGTGTAATAGAGTACAATAAGTCACTGCAAGTGAGGAAGAATCCTCAGAACGGTCCCAAGAGGCTGAGCTTCTCGGAGGTGATCAAGGCGGAGAAGCAGGTGGTGGCCGGAGTGAAGTACTACCTCACCATCAAGGCCGCCGGATCCGACGGCCAGATCAAGACCTTCGACGCCGAGTTGGTGATCAATCCGCCTGAATCTTTTAAGAAGATGCTCGCCTTTGCTCCAGCCACACAAAATTGATACTTTTCTTTCCGGTCAGTCCGCCGCCGTGGCGTGGCTGGTATTTTGTCATGCATGCATGCGTAGTAGGTAGTTTAGTCCCCGGCCGGTTAGTTTCCTTCAATGCCAGACATCAGATGAATTGAAGATGGATGGATATATAATGCTAGCTTCAACATGTTGTAATGCCATTGTTTTATGTATATATATATATATATATATATATATATATATATAATTTAAAAAACATAAATAGCATATTAACATTATTTTTGGGTTACAAGCTAAGGAACCGTCCCACTATTTAAAAATGTGTAGTATGTAGGTCCCCTACTAATACATTTTCACTTATAATCTCTAATTCCTAATATAATGAGAAAAAAAAAGTTATTTACCACCACCAGAATACCACGACAAAATCATAACATGATAATAATGTGTGTGTGCGTGCGCACAAATTAATACGAAGTATATAGCTAAACTACATATTTGTGTTTATATACTATATATATGCTCCTCCATGCATGCTTGGTCATGTATATCCTGGCATATGTCTCAACCTTTGATGCACAGGCTTAGCTTTGGTTAGTGGATGTGACTGAAACCTAACCATAATCAATCTATATCAGTGTTGTCCTCTTCCATGTGAACCTTTATAATAAAGGCCATGTTGACCTTCCTTATTTTTATATAGAATAAAATCTAAATATAATAAAATAAAATGGTAAAGTCAAAGAACATAAGAATGTAATTTTTTTAACATTTAGATTTCGCTATAATGATAATTTTTTATTTATAAATGTAAGAAACATAATCTCAAGAAATCTAGAAGATGGATTTAGAAAAATCTTAGTTATTTGAGTCCAAAACTCATCACCATTTGTACTTCAAGTTATCGCAATCCAGAATAAAAATTTTGTGTCCAAATATAATGCATAAAAGTTCAACAAAGAAAAAACTACACTACAAAATTAAATTTAAAAGTGGCATTTTTCATATATGCATATTTAAATTTTAAATTATTCACCCAAATGTCGATATATGCCGATTCTTTCTAATTTTTTTTTTTTCAATTACAATTAAGATCAATCTATGAATTCTAAAAATAAAAATAAAATTATCAAGCACGGTTTCTATCCACTAACGGGGCGTTGGGTTAGAATGAAAGAATTTGAATTCTCATATTATTCGTTTTCTCACGGAATTACAATTCATTTCTTGTTTCTATCCACTAACGGAGCATTTGGTTAGAATGAAGGAATTAGAAAGGAAATGAATTGTAATTCCATGGGAAAAAGAATATTGTGAAATTCTAATTTCACGGGCTGTGGAATTGTAATTCCTCCACAGAATTGCAATTCTCTCCAACCAAATAATCAAACAGAAATTGCATGAAATTTGATAGGAATGAAATTGCAATTCTATCATACCAAACACGTACCTCATAAGTGGGCTAATTTGGCTAACTTATAACTCCATCCAATTGTTATGCTATAGGCACGGGTCCAAAGCAATGTCATTTTGCTTCAAAACAGCCCTGTCTGATTTTTTTTTTTTTTAAATATTGCTTATTTCTTTGTTGTTTGTCTTCAGAATTCGTTCCTCTAATTCATAATTTTTGTACTCTATATTTACAATTTTAGATCTTAATATATAAAATTATAGAATCAATATTCACAATTACACAACTCTATATTCAAGAGTATAACACAACTTTGAATCTATATTCATTATTTTTTAATCTAATTTATCTGGAACGATAACATAATGTCATCAAACCACAAGGTATATGGAACAAAAAAAAAATTATTAAACTACTCCGCCATTAATTAAATTAGTTTTTTTTAGTACTACTGACTCTATTACAATGTAGTAGGTGATGGGAGTGTAAATCGGGTGCTACTAGACCATGGTTAAGTTAGAACAAAAGATTAATTGAACATAGTTTTGACGTATGGATGAGATTGGATGGACGTCGATGGAAGTGAATTTGCATGCAGATAATTACTCGGATCGGATCTTATCAACAATAATAGTATAATTTTCTCCATCACTTTTTTAAGGTTAGTTTCATACCGGCCCCAACAAAACGCCGCCGCTTAACGTGGAATCCCTCACAACTAACCCATCCAGGCCACTATATATACCTCTCAAACCCCCTCATATTCATCACCACACTCAACAGATCTCTACTGTTGCTAATAAATAAATAAAACTAGAAAAATAAAAATAAATAATCTCTGAACAATATAATGGCGAAAATTGGAGGATTCAACCTTATCCTGGTAGCCATGGCCGTGGCCATTATCTGCGGTGTTCAGGTGGGTGCTCAGCTCGGAGGCGCCGTCGGCGGGAAGATTCCGATCGATGACGTGAAGACCAACAAGGAGGTTCAAGATTTGGGGAGGTATTGCGTGACGGAGTACAATAAGGGGTTGAAGATGAAGAGGAATCCGGCGATTTCGGCGAAGATGTTGAGCTTCTCGGAGGTGATTAAGGCGGAGAAGCAGGTGGTGGCCGGAGTTAAATATTACCTCCGGGTCAAGGCCGCCGACTCTTCCGCCGCCGTCAAGACTTTCGACGCCGAGGTGTTTGTCGCCCCTGGAGAATCGTCTAAGGAGCTCGTCACCTTTGCGCCTTCCACTCTCATGCGCCGCAAGTTCTAATTTATATAATCCATGAAAGAGCGCAGCTGAGCTTTCCTTCTGGATTGGTTTAATTTGATTTTTTGTTTTCCTGTTCGCCGCCGGTAGTGTAGTTCCCGGATTCTTAACGTCCGGCCGGGTTTGGATCCGATGTTGTTGGTTAGTTTCCTTCAATGTCAGAGATGAATGCTTTAGCATGTTGTAATAATGGTGACAACTTTCCTTCTTAAATTATAGAAAATAGTATTTTTCATATTTTTTTGTTAGTTAAAAAAGTTATTTTACACATAATTTGACGGTTTAATAATATAATCTAAAGACAAAAAGTGTTACTATCTTGATTCAAAGATGAAATAATGTAACGTAAAACATAATATCATATTATTGATTTTAATTTAGTTTAGGTCCTTAATTATTTGGTGATCTCAAGAGAACATGAGGGTACAACATATGAATGTGAAATTCTTGAATGAAAATTAATAATCGATTTTTATTTTGTTGAATGATAATAAGGAATATACTCCGTATTAATTAAGAAATATCATATCCCAAGCCAAAAATTCAATAATAAAATAGGGGAGCGACCAAAGAAATGAATTTCAGATAAATTAATGAAATCTATGAGACATTGAATTGCATGTAGTGTATTGTACATGATCCCTCTCTCATGTATGCTAAAAATTAAAGTTGATACGTAAAGGAGAGATGGTGAAACACATGTCTCTCCCAACGGATAGGTTAGGACATCTAGAGATAGTAAGAACGAGGAGAGCCAAATTCCATTTGTCCATAGGAACTTCATTGTATTTTTAGCCATATAATAGATGATAATATGAATAGTAAAATTCTATAAAAACTCAAGAAAATTAGCTAGTATATGCATTACTTTTGAATCATTGTTATTGGATTAGAATGAAGCTCAATCTAAGATTCTAATTAAGCTTCTTTACCCTACGCAAATAATCAAACAATTATTACTATTATATATATTATAAACATTATTAATAGACAGAGGTCGGGAGTTTGAACCCCCTCTTGGCCTCTTGTATGAAAAATGAAAAAATCAATCTAGTCAGCACTTTGCTCTTAATTGGGTCGGCATGTGCCTCTGAGTATGGGCTTGGCCTGACCAAAAAATACAGTATTATATTATTAAAGTGAATTTGCATGCGGATTCGTCGGATCTTAATATCCTATCAACAATAATATTGTTTTTTACGGTTTTTTTTTTTTTTTTTTTTGGGTTTCCTAGCTTAAACTGAATGAAATGGCACGACAGCCCACCATTGTTGCAGCATATGCACCATCCAATGCCGCCGACTCTGGTATCCCTCACACCTATACATACACAATCCACCATATATATATCTCTGCACCCATCATTTCCACACTCTGAATAAATAAATAAATAAATAAATAAATAAATAAATAAATAAATAAATAAAAGAAAAATAATAATGGGACGACTGATCAGCCTTTTCCTGGCCGTTTCCGGCGTGGCCGTAGCCTTGTCAACCGGGCAAGTGAACGGCGGGGGGTCGACGCAGGACGGCGCCGTCCATCTGGACGTGAAATCCGGGGGGAGAACGGCGGTGAAGGACGCGAAGACGAACAAGCGGATTCAGGGGATGGGGATGTACTGCGTGGCGGAGTACAACAAGGGGCTGAAGCAGAAGAATCTGGAGGCGGTGGAGTTGCTGAAATTCAAGGAGGTGGTGAAGGCGGAGAAGCAGGTGGTGGCCGGAGTCAAGTATTTCCTCCACATCGCCGCTACCACCCACCACGGCACCGTCAAGAATTTCGACGCCGAGGTGCTGGTCAAGCCCATTTCCAGAGATATGGAGATGCTTGTCTTTGCACCCGATATGGTTAGTTGAACCTTACGTTAAAAACAAAATCAGACTTTTAACATATTGTAATCACAAATTTATTTATTAATTTTTTATAAATTCACCTAGTCTTTCTCCGTCTTCACTCGTCTTGCTCTGAGAGACACAAAAGCTGGCCCAAGAAATACCCGAGTTCTCCCAAAATTCTTCTCCACAAAAGAGATCATTTGGCACTTGAGCTATCTCATTGTGTACAAATTTATTTATTAAAATGAAACATACATACCTCTTACGGGGCTATTTTTGTCATTTCCGCCCACATCACAATCATATTAGCTACTCCAAAGCATATATCTGTTATGGGGCTATTTTGGTCATTTCCAAGCATTCTCCATCGTTAAATCTAACTCCGTGTCTTAGATCTCACTCTGAGCTGCTATCTCCGCCGTGTAAGACGGCGCCGGTCAAAACTTAAGCACATTTGATATCGCCGGTAATGACCATCACCTTGTCTCGCGCTTTCCTCTCCGTGGCCAGCCGTTCAGCCGCCAAAGCCTCCAGACTCTACGCTCGAGCTCCGACGGAACCGCCGCCGCTCCAAATCGACGACGCCATAGCTACCGCTGTCTATAATTCCTTTCTTAAACCCCAGACCTGGGAATCCCTCGCCAAACAATTCAATTCCGTCCAATTCACCCACCCACTCGTCAACAAAATCCTCCTAAATCTTAAGGACACTTCCAATGCGAAGCAAGCTCTGAAATTCTTTCACTGGTCAGCCAAACTCGGGAGCTTTCACCATGGGATTTCCACCTACTGTATCACAGTTCATATTCTCGTCAAGGCCAGGCTCATCAAGGATGCCAAGGCATTGCTCGAGTCAGTGTTGACCAAACCCTCATTGGGCAATTCAGATGTTTTCGCAGTTCTTGAATCACTGCTTCAAAGTTATAGAATCACTGATTCTGTACCTTTCGTGTTTGATTTGTTCGTTCAAGTCTGTTCTAAGCTGAGGCTGGTAGATAGTGCTCTTGATGTCTGCAAGTTGTTGGATGAGAATGGATTCCTGCTTAGTGTTGTTAGCTATAATACTCTGCTTCATGTGCTGCAAAAATCTGAGAAGCATGGTATGGTTTGGGATATATATGGGGACATGATTCAGAGAAGAATAAGCCCTAATCAAACCACTGTTAAAATTATGGTTAGTGCTCTGTGTAAAGAAGGGAGGCTGCAATGGTTTGTGGATGTTGTGGGCAGGATTCATGGGAGGAGATGTGAACCTGGGGTGGTTGTGAATACTTGTTTGATCCATGGGATGATAGAAGATGGTAAGGTTGAAGATGGGTTAATGTTGTTGAAGAGAATGTTGCAGAAGAATATGATAATTGATACGGTTTCTTATTCTTTGATTGTTTTTGGGAAGGTGAAGATGGGTGATTTGGATTCTGCATGGAAGGTTTATGATGAAATGGTTAAGAGAGGTTTTGAAGGGAATGCTTTTGTGTATGGTGCCTTCATTTCAGCATACTGTGATGAGGGAAGGGTGGAGGCTGCAATTGAGCTGGTGCAGGAAATGGAGAGGATGAACATGAAACCGTTCCTCGAGACATTCAACAGCCTGATAAAGGGTTGTTCAAATGCAGAAAGGTTAAAGGAAGGCTTGGATTTTTGCGAGAAAATGACGCAGATGGGGCTTGTTCCTAGCTGTTTGGCTTTCAATGTACTGGCAGAAAGGCTCTGTGAAAATGGCAATGCAAAGGAGGGTGATGAGATGTTGACTGTCCTGTTAGATAAAGGGTTTGTTCCTGATGAAAACACATACTCTCAGCTTCTTGCTGGTTATGCAAAAGAAGGTGAAATTGAAGCAGCACTCAAGCTTTATTATGAGATGGAGTATAGGTCAATCTCTCCTAATTCTTCTTCGTTTTCTTGGTTGATAATTGGTCTTTGTAAACATGGAAGACTAAGTGAAGCAGATAAGTATCTAGGTTTAATGAAAGCACAATGCTCAACTCCAAGTTCGGATGTCTACAAACAATTGATTTCTAGCCATTTGGAGAAGGGGAATCTAAGTAGAGCAGATCAGCTGTACAGAGAAATGGTGGTGAAGAATTGAAGACATAGAATTATGCATTTTCCATCAAGACTGGAAATTTTAGTTATAATAAGTGCTTATCAGACAAATATGTATATGACTGTTGACGATGCATACAAAGTGTTATCTCTTATTGTCAAAAACATATTGAAAAATGAGAGAAGAGTGGGGTTGCTAACTTCTATCTGCATGTACCTCGGTTTGTAATGTAATCCTGAAATGTTTCTGAAGATGTAAAGAGGATTGTCTACCCCTCGACCTTTGGTCTCCAACCTTCAATTACATCCTCTGTCACTGCCCTTGTTTTGACAAAGGAATCCCGGGAGAATATGTCCTGAGCACATTACAAACACTAGCGAGTCAGAAATTATCCCAAAATTTGACCGCATAACAAGAAATTGGGTCTATAGTCACTTGTAGCAAGGTCCAAAGTTCAGTTCCACAAGGCTTCATGCCATGAATTTAATTAACATCAACACTCAATGAACAGAAAAGACACAGACATAACTANTTGATTCTTTTTTTTTTTTTCTGGTCAGTCAGCGTCCTTGCTCAGGATCGGCTCTAGTTAGTCCGCTGTCATGGGTCATGGCGTGACTGTATTTTGTCATGCATGCATGCGTTGCGTAGTAGGTAGTGTAGTGTATTAGTCCTCGGCCGGTTAGTGTCCTTCAATGCCAGAGATGAATTGAAGATGGATATATAATGCTTTAGCTTCAACATATATGTTGTAATGGCATTGTTTTATATATATATAATTTTAAAATATAAATAGCATATATTAACATTATTTTTTGAGTTACAAGTAACCCGCCCCACTATTCGAAAATGTGTTAATATGTAATTTGATCAATCCCTAGCTACTAATATATACATACTTATAACCTAACTCTTAACTCCTAAGTTAGGTATGTAAGAGTCCTATTTAGGTTTGTGTTCAGCAAAAAGGAAAAAAATGTGGTCAATGAAAATGTGGTGTGTTTGCTTTCCAAATGGAGCCTTAATGGAAAAGAAAAACTTATCTATTGCCACCCGAACTCAAATATATTAAAATTGGAATACTTAGGAAATTAGATCGTGTATAATGCTACGCCTTCTAGATATGACCTATTAGAACTTCTTTCCATAACGAAACTGTTGGTGCCAAATATCTACACATAACATGATAAAATATATAGGTAATGGGTTCTTGATTCACGAAGGACATTGTACATACTCTTTCAACTAAAACTCTAAAAGTGTAAGCTAATATATTATATAAACTACATATTTGTGTTTATATATATTGTATTGCTCATGAATTACTCCATGCATGCTTGGTCATTCATACGGAAATGGTTTGGTATACAGAATATAATTGTTGGGAATTGAAAGAAAAAATTGAATAAAAACTAAAATATCAATCATGATCATGGTCCACAATGCAATATGAACTAGCTAGAAGCAAGCTAGATAAACTATTCATGCATGTTGCATAGATAATGATATGTGATTTCATCTTTGTGATTATTTGTTAGTTAAGATTATCAGGTGAGTGTGATATACAACTGTGAGAATTCGAGAATTCAATTATGCTCCCTGTCCTCCTTTTCACAGAAAATGGAGAGATGAATTTATATATTTATTTAATCCGTCGGGACTGACGGGGCTCGAACCGGAGATGAATTTATATATTTATTTAATCCGTCGATCGGGACTAACGGGGCTCGAACCCGGAGATGAATTTATATATTTATTTAATCCGTCGGGGCTAACGGGACTCGAACCCGCAACTTCCGCCTTAACAGGGTCGTGCTCTAACTGATTGAACTACAATCCCAGGAAAATTAAGTGTACAGTCTAAAATGAAATTAGAATTTTATTTTTTTTTATTCGAACCATTTAGTTTCGCTGTGTTGTAACAAAGACACGAATGATATACTATTTAACAAAGACTCATAGTGGGTTAATTCATGAATTGAATCAAATGGAGTGTGATATAAAGTGTATTATCTTTGAAATTGTGACTGTGAACTTATTTTAATAAATCACTTTCATACTTCAAACTATAAGTTCTTCTTTTGAGTGACAAAGAAAACTCGCAGTCAATACCCGATAGTATACACTGGTAAATTCATCATTCTTGTTAAGAGTTAAACTTGTAATTTTGTAGTTATCAAGTCAAGAACCGGGTTGTTCCCAATTCAGTAACATAATTGACATAAAATTAAGTTTGCTACTATAATTTCGGCATGGATCGTCTTCAATTCCATCCTCGATAATTTGTTGGATCTGTTCAACTCCAACAATTTTCTCGCTTTTTAAGGTTTAATTTGTTTCTTAACGTAAGAGAAAGAACAGCGCTTAACGCGGCAACCCTCAGACCTACCCACTATAAATACCTCTCTCCCTCCCTCATCTTCTTCCCCACACTCTAAATAAACAACAGATCAGATCTCATCTGTTCATTCTCCAAAAAAAGAAAAAAAAAAAAAACAAAAAAACAATAAAATGGCGAAAGTTGCAGGACTACTGAACCTTCTCCTCGTGGTTTCCGTGGCTCTAGCCTTGGCAGGCTACGCCGCCGCGCAGGCGGAGGGACCGCCGGCGGCCTCAGGCGGGGCGGCTTCAGGCGGGAAAGAAGAGGTGAGTGACGTGAAGAGCAATGTGGAGGTTCAAAATCTGGGGAGGAAAAGCGTGATGGAGTACAACAAGCGCCTTAAAGTGAAGGAGAATCCCGAGAACGGAGCGAAGAGGCTGATCTTCACGGAGGTGATAAAGGCGGAGAAGCAGGTGGTGGCCGGAGTGAAGTACTACCTCACCATCAAGGCCACCACCTCCGACGGCCAGACCAAGACGTACGACGCCGAGATGTGGGTTAAGCCCAATGAGACTGTTCATGAGATGCTCGCCTTTGCACCCGCCGCCGCATAAAATTGATGCTTTTTAATTTTCCGGTCAGTCCGCCGCCGTGGCGTGCGTAGTAGGTAGTGTAGTGTAGTCCTTGGATAGTTTCCTTCAATGCCGGAGATGAATTGAAGATGGATATATAGCATAATGCTAGCTTCAACATGTTGCAATGGCATTGTTTTTTTATTAATAAGAGATTTGTATATATAATTTAAGAACATAAATATATGGCATATTAACATTATTTTTTGGGTTAATTAAGTAACTGGCCCCACTATTTGAAAATGTGTAGTACGTAGGTCGCTTAATTCCTACTAATACATTTTCACTTTTTAAGGGGTAAACACAAATCAAATTGGAGGAAGTCATTTTGCCCACCGTGGATCACAATCATTGGAAATAGGAAACCCTTTTTTGATCGGAAACTTTAATTTTAACTTTTGGTACATTACAATTTACATGCAACTAAACTCTGAAAAAGAATAATTTCTGAAAAATGACTAATGAAGTCATTTTCTCTCCCAGACTTAAATATATTGAAACCATAATGCTTAGGAAATTGGTGAGTGTATAATGCTACGGCCTTCTAGTAGGAAACTGGCGGAGAAAATGCTAAATATGCTAAATTTCCATATATTTAATACTCACAACAAAATTATGTTTGCTTTTCCTATTTTTTTAAAAAATTTCAAATATCAACCTATTGGAACTTCTTTTCACATGGTAAATGTAGAGACACATAACATGATAAAATATATAAATAACGGGCAGAGAAGGTTTTACAATTCCCTCCAACCAAATAATCGAATAGAAATTTCATGAAATTTGGTAACAATAGAATTGAAATTCTATCATACCAAACATGACTTAAACATGTGACCTTTCGTTTAGTTCGTTTAGAATGGCTCAACCCATGTCGACAAATTGTGCTGAACACCTGCACACAAAGAGTTTTTCTCACTTCGCTAGTGTGACTCAATCTCTAGTTTTTTTTCGTAAACTTTATGACTCAATGTCTAGTCTTTTTTTTTGCAAACTTTACTCCTGCTGTTACCTACGGAAATACTCATGCGGGCACTATAATATAATTATCGCTTGCACTTGTTGCCGTCCTTTCAAAGTTCAAACCGACACAAAGGATTGTTAGCCAAATTCATGATCCACCTTGCTTACATATTTTAATTATCTTTATTTATTAATTAATGTATTATTATAGAAAGTGATGAGATGAAATTGTTTTCTTGTAGTGTGGGTTATATATCATAATGCCAATACAAATTTGGACCCGATTGTGGCCACTGCCCACAATGTCTGCATAGACTACCATTGCAATATTAACTAGCTAGATAACTATTAATGCATGTTGCATGCATATGACATGCGATTATAATTTACCTCTTTGTAATCATTTAATTTATTAGTTAAGATTATAAGGTGAAAGCTTTACACAAAGTGTATCCTTATTATTAGGTCAGCAAGCTTTCTTTTCGTAATAGAAATCAAAGATATATGCATGATAAGTGATTATATTGCTAATAAACATTAAGTTACAATTTAATTAAAAATTGTTTAACTATGATCGTTACTATTAAATTCCATACTTCAAACTGTAAGTTTTTTTTAGTGATNGACGCAGATGGGGCTTGTTCCTAAAGGGTTTGAAAGGCTCTGTGAAAATGGCAATGCAAAGGAGGGTGATGAGATGTTGACTGTCCTGTTAGATAAAGGGTTTGTTCCTGATGACAACACATACTCTCAGCTTCTTGCTGGTTATGCAAAAGAAGGTGAAATTGAAGCAGCACTCAAGCTTTATTATGAGATGGAGTATAGGTCAATCTCTCCTAATTCTTCTTCGTTTTCTTGGTTGATAATTGGTCTTTGTAAACATGGAAGACTAAGTGAAGCAGATAAGTATCTAGGTTTAATGAAAGCACAATGCTCAACTCCAAGTTCGGATGTCTACAAACAATTGATTTCTAGCCATTTGGAGAAGGGGAATCTAAGTAGAGCAGATCAGCTGTATAGAGAAATGGTGGTGAAGGATTGAAGACATAGAATTATGCATTTTCCATCAAGACTGGAAATTTTAGTTATAATAAGTGCTTATCAGACAAATATGTATATGACTGTTGACGATGCATACAAAGTTTTATCTCTTATGGTCAAAAACATATTGAAAAATGAGAGAAGAGTGGGGTTGCTAACTTCTATCTGCATGTACCTCGGTTTGTAATGTAATCCTGAAATGTTTCTGAAGATGTATAGAGGATCGTCTACCCCTCGACCTTTGGTCTCCAACCTTCAATTACATCCTCTGTCACTGCCCTTGTTTTGACAAAGGAATCCCGGGAGAATATGTCCTGAGCACATTACAAACACTAGCGAGTCAGAAATTATCCCAAAATCTGCCCGCATAACAAGAAATTGGGTCTATAGTCACTTGTAGCAAGGTCCAAAGTTCAGTTCCACGAGGCATTGAGGCTTCATGCCATGAATTTAATTAACATCAAACACTAAATGAACAGAAAAGGCACAGACATAACCAGTAATTTGGAGATAATAACAGATGATTGAGTATTTGAGGGAATGGACATGAGCTACTATGAATAGAGAACAAGAATCAGTTCAAGACCCAGATTTTTGTCCTATTTTCTCTAGGCCTCTCAATCAATCTCTCTTGCAAAGAACAGGAATAAGTTTGGCATACCTTCATGTATGACTTCAGATAGATAAGTGAATCTGGGACTGACCACTTCTTGTAGTGCCCCAGA
Organism: Ipomoea batatas; assembly: GCA_002525835.2. NCBI lineage: Eukaryota > Viridiplantae > Streptophyta > Magnoliopsida > Solanales > Convolvulaceae > Ipomoea > Ipomoea batatas. Next base: position 1,901,758 of record CM008335.1, on the reverse strand, counting down.
GCAATCTCCATGTGATACAGCTTTGGTCCTAGAGACAAGTCGGCAGCAGACACCTCATTTCCATTGATAAATGGTCCCTTCCAAAATTAAGGTATGAAATGATCAGTCACTTCTCTGAAGATATGTTACGACGCCAAAGCAAAGGTATCTCTGTGATGCACACTACAGGCATCCAAACAGAGACTAGCAAATCTGAAGGGAAAATGAAATATGCAGTGGCTTTTTTTTTTTTTTCTAATAAATATTCTGTAAAAAAATCAAGAGCAAAATGATATTTGGTAGAAGAAATTACAATGGATGAAACGAATGGAGTGTCTATGTGTTATATCTAATATTTCAACAATTCAAACAGAGTTAATTCAATTTACCAAAGCGATATACATTTATGCACTAAGATAAATGACTTACATTTTCTTTAAGGTAATCATTAAAAGCAGTCAGCTCTTCTACTAATGCTTGCTCCGTTCCATCAGCAGGGTCTTTGCTTTTTAGAAACCCAATAAACTTGGAGAAGATCTTTGATCCACTATAAAAAACATTGAGGAAATAATACTATAATGGCCTAAAATGCTCAAGGAAGCAACTCGTTTGATAGTGAGAATGTACAACTCAACCAGAGACATAAACTTAGCATATACAACTTGAAAGTAAATATAGATGTTATAGATAGGAATAACATTGGAAACACAGAATTGAAAGCTAGACCTTGCCTACTACTATAGCTGAGAAGAATATATTGTCCATCTGAGCTAATTTGCAGGTCAGTGTGTCTCATAGAAAAGCCTTATGAGTAGCTAGCATGTTGTGCATTGTGGGGACTGGAGGGCTTTACGAATAGGTATAAAACGTCAAAGTGATGTTAAACCATGGAGAAAACAAGGAATTGTAACTGTTCAGAATAGATCAGTCTGGTTACACATCTAAGGATCTATAGATCAAACACATATTTGAATACCGAGCCTCATAGCCATAGGAACAGTGTGTACCCTAACAATATGCAATACCCATGAATGAGACATGCACAACAAGAAACAGAACAAGAATGCTCAACATTGTTTCTTCAAGATTCAAGTAAGAAAAGATGATAGACAAAACATACACAGAAGCCTTCTCTGGCGGCGTTTTCAGCGATGGATCAGGGAACTTCTCTTCCAGCGCCTGCGTGATAACATCTGAATCTGGAACCCACTTCTCATCAATCTTCACCACAGGAACCTTCCCTTCCGGGCTAATTTTGAACAGCCTATAACAAAATTATTTTTCAAACAAAAAATTTGTTATTCTAACAGTTTCTGATAACAAAAAAACATATAATATAGATTACAAATTACAATCACAAGAAGAACATACTCAGCATTCACATTACCACTCTGGTTTGTTACTTAGGTCAACTAGCTTCAAGTCATAAGGAAGATGCTTTTCCTCTAAAGTCAACAAAACTCTCTGAGTAAAGGGACCTGAAGCCGAAGCGCAATCCAAACATCATTCTTCAGCATTCATTGCAATTACTTAATACAGGACAAGTTATTAACATTTCCGGAGCTAATCCGTACGGCAATTGAAAATTGCAGCAATGCGTGTGAATGTGTGAAGTTAATAGTTAGCAATGCATGGAGTACCGGAGACTTACAGTCGCCTAGCCTGTTGGGAATAGTGATGGAGGCCTTAGCGCATACTTCGACAGGCTCCGATGCCGGAGACATTGCAGTGACGACCAAGCCTCTTCGGAGTCCTTGGGCTCTGAGACGGGTCGGGTTTGCGGCGAAATGAGTCCGAATTCTAGGTCCGCGGTGAAGGTAGGCGATTTGTTTGATAGTGACAGGAAGTGAAATCGCCGACGGTGTTATTTTCACGGTCGACATCGGGGGCGGTTGCCGGAGTAACGCCTGGAATTACTGGAAAGTTCTGAAGCTGTGAAATGGCGGTGAGGTTGGCGAATGGACGCGTGGCATAGATGTTGCTCCGATGTGGGTCCCACCCAATCGATTGACGTCATCAAAAAGCATTAAACCACATACCTTATTGGGCCGTAGCCCGTGGCTATTCACGGGAACGCTATTGGGCTAAAGTTATTGGGCCCAGGTAACTAATAGGCCATTTTTTAGTTTGGGCAGATGATCTACCGGCCTATCCTCGCATGATTCAATTATTATTTTGTGGACTAGTCCACACAGCTATGTGGACCATATTAGGGTCTCGTTTAGGTGAGAACACCTCTTAACATGAAAAAATGTAGACTTCTTCAATAATGCACGGTAAGTTCTTCATTAATATACAATAACAACTCCAGCCTCGCGATTACTACATGATGCACCACATCTATTACATGAATGTACAAAAATTACTACACGAGTGACGAATGTACCTTATGTACGGTACAAATCCACCCGCACGTGTCCTCCAAGCATGTCTAGGAGCCATGTTGTGCAATGATGTAGAACTTATCATACATTACTGGAAAAGTTTACATGTTCTTATATTAAGAGGTGTTCTTACCTAAAACGTCTATATGTCTTGTTGGATGAAACAATATTTTCTAGACTTAGAAAATAATTTATTATTTTACAATTTACGCTATATATTTATAACATTCTAAGTTAAAGATATAAGTTAGTGCTACTTGACCGTAAAGGCTCGAGCATCAATTTACTTTCTTCATTCTTTATGATTTTGAGCAACCCCATTGCTTAGAACTTAAAGAAATGAGTTCTCAAAAAAAAAAAAAAAAGAACTTAAAGAAATGATATAGAATCTTTGCAGCTTTATGCATATAGTTAGTCACCATTGGTGGAGATAAAATGTACTTTTTGTAAGGTCGGTCTCAAAGCCTACGTACAAAATTGTGAACAATTAGTCATAACGCACTAGGTTTTTATGTGTGTTTTTTATCTGAAAGTTTATAATGGATAAATCTTGTTCAGTGTAATAATCACAAACTATACAGAGAGAATATATAACACTAGGAAAATTCTATACGATAAATTTGATCGATAAAATGTTAATAAAAATTGAACTCATAATATTTTAATATAATAATCATGTTTTATCTGCTTGACCAACACTTTGGACGGAATTTTGTGTTTTAATTTGGGCAATGGGGCGGCAAAAGTGCGTAATACCTACTCTAGAAACCGGACCACATTATGCCTTTATTCCGAGTTTACTTCCTCTACATGGCAACAAAAAAAACTATTGTTTAACATTGTGTGCAAATTTTGTCTCCATCACTTGAATGTCAGAGTGAGTGTGCTAGTCATGTGGTTGGTTGTACCCAACAACGAAAGGAAATGAGATTAAAAATATATATATAGTGAGCGAATTCTGATTTTAATCATAGACTATTGTGACATTGCTACATTTAGTTTTATTCTTCTAATTTTTTTCATATTATATCGTCTATGACTTTGAACGAATTTCAATTTTAGTTATCGAGTGTTGCGGCATTGTCACATTTAGTTTTATTCTTTTAATTTTGTAATATTACATCTATGACTGAACAAATTTTACTTTTAGTTATCGACTATTGTAGCATTGTGACAATAAGAAGTGAGTAAATTGAAAAATGTCACCGCCACATGTATATATAAATTGAGATTTGAGAACACTTAGTCATGACGCATTAGGTTTTTGTTTAGACCTTTGGAGCGGCAATAGTGCGTACACCTACATTAATTATGTCTTTTATTACTTCCTCTGCATGTCACAATGTTAGGACACTCCAATAACATTAGTTAGCAATCAAGTGGATAAAGTATGATTTCTTATCTTGTGAATACTTTTTCGATCAACCCTTTGGCATATGATCTTTCTAGTACGATTTTCTTCTCCTATGTAGTTTGCGAACTATTATACGGACACTGTCAGGTAGTGGTTGCGAGTTTCTTGTAAATTGAGTGAGTTTACTATAATCATGATGAATTTTCATCATTTGATCTACGCAAATATTAACTTTTGAGTAAATATATTTGTATGAAACTAGAGTTATCAAAGAAAATTTAGTTCGTCAAGTGTCTTGTGCTCAAGTGGCATATCTGTGACTTCTTAAATGAGAGGTCTTCGATTCAAACCTTGGTGTGGTGGCATTGACTCTCTGATCTCCATAATTTTTAAGAACTTTGCGACGCGATTTGGTTAGCAAAATGGCCTTTGTGATTTTTCTGAATGCTTCTAATAGATGAAAGTGAAGGTCATTTTAAATTTTAATTACGTTTATATTTGATCGTTTGAGTAATAGCATTATAAAAATCATTTTATAACTCAATTGTACAATAACCTTAGCTTTGTCCTAACATAACAGCTCATAATAAACTATCTCTACTTTATATATAGCTAGGTGAAACTTAATTTCTAGTACATTTAATTAATTTAATTTGACCTTTACCAGGATGAGGATTATCAATAGTAGTAGGTTTGGATGTGTTTCAACGGTTTGTTGAATGAAGATAATCAAACAATACCTACTCATGAAAAAGAATGGCAGGCAGGTCAACAATTTCCTAAGTCATAACCAACTTTTTTTTTTCTTTTTTTTTTTTTTGTCGAGAGAAATCCTCAACCATAATTTAAAGGTATATATTAAGTAAATCTCTCTCTTGTGCAGCAGACTCAACCAAAAGAATTGAACGGTGACCTTCTAGTATGGAAGTCCTTCTCCAACCACTTGATCATCTCTTTCGTGACGATTATTTTTTCCCCAACCACCCTGAAAGCACAGAAAAATTGAACCAAATTGTACCATCGAGATAGCTCAAGTGGTCAGTCAATCAACGTTTAATCTTGCTTCTAAGAGTAATGTGTGATTTGACCTCTTGAACGCCAAAGGGGAGAAATAACATCGTAACCAAACATATATGCACCGTACCATATACTTTTTATGGTCATGGGCAGTCCATATTATATCCTTTACTTAGCTTGGACATATTATATCCTTTACTTTGACGACTTCTCAGATGTTGGATGTCACATGATAACATGACACTCACAAGTCACACCACAATGTTATTTCATTATATCCTTAATTTACTCTCAGCTAGTATATCTCCAAATGTTATTGTTGACCCTTTTTAGTAAAAGGTGATATTACATCTATAACCCAAAAAAAATTATGAGTTGAAACATATAGAAGATCGTCTTGATTTTTCATAGACATTTGAATCACTTCAACCGGACTTCATATAGAGGAGATTTGACCAAAATACTAATAGATAGCATGTCACAATAGTCTATATTCTGTCCTTTTTAATACTTAAAATGTCATGAAAATCAAATATTATTAAATTGAGCATCATATTTCATCAAACCAAATGAGATACAAGTGTTATTTGATATTTGTTGTGCTTGTCTAAATAAATAATGTGTTTTAATTGAATTTATCTATACTTTACTATTCATTAATCATTATGCTCTTATGTATGTCTTAAATAATTTTTTGCATGTAGGTACTACATTTTTATAGTTTTTGGAGATATAGAAATATGTTTCATAAGGAAGTTTTCAAGTTCGACTCTCATTCCAAATATAATCGTCATTATGTTGAACAAGATACTACTAGTAGGCTAGAGTATATTAAAAAAAAAAAAAATATTTTGAACATTCCTTGAGTTTTGAAATCCTTGAAACTTTCCTATCATATATTAGGAAAGCTTTAAGGCTTGTATTTAATATGTTCATATATAATATTTTAAGAATATATTTGCCTAGAGTGATCGGATTTAGATGATTCTTGTTATATTGAAAAGCTAACTCACAAAGTCACAATGCTACAATGCTCTTGAAGCTAAGAGACCAAAGTCTAATTTGAGTTTATTTAAGAATGTCAAAAATCATGCTAAAAAGGAATCCACAAATATGTCCAACAATTTTATAGGAAACTTCCAAAAAATTTTCTAACAATTTTATAAGAAACTTCCAAAAATTGTTCTAACAATTTTATAAGAAACTTCTAAAATTTGTTCTAACCTATCTCTTCCTATATATATGCATATGTATTATTCTTCTCAGGGAGAAAAAAAGAAGAGGAGATAGAGGAAGAGCACAGAAAATACAAGCTTGGTGCTACACTTTTAGGTGACTTTTTTTTATTGTTATGTGTAGTTAAACTTTAATAGCGATTTGAATTCTTAGTCACGTTTATTCATATAGTTTGTTCTTAATTTTTGAGATTCTAATATTTGTACTTCTTTAAGATTGTGTTTGTGCGATTTAATTTTTAATTGCAATAGAACCTTGATCAAATTGTATGTGGACCACAAACACAATAGAAAACATAGCATGAGAGCCAGTGATTTGTTTAAGAGATTTTATATTGCAAGAGTTTAAAAATTAATTTTTTGTAGCATTTACGATAACATATTTACATTTATTTATTATGATTATTTCTTTTTTAATCACGACTGATTAGTATAGCAAGCATTGATCAGCTAAGAAAAAGGGCCACAATTTTTTGTATTTTTATTTATATTCTTTAGTCAAATCAAAATGTATAAGAAAACAATGTCCTCGGAAATAAACTTTGAAATTGAAAGTTGAAGATTTTAATGGAAATTAAACTCACTTTTTGGTGTTTGGACTTTAGTTCATTGGTGGCAATGCAACACAATGTTATGGGTCTATACACCATGACTTATTACAACGTAGTTAACAAGGACTCAATCTCATACATATATCATGTCTTAGGACAACATAGTCTCCCCGATCAGTCCGCATTAACTACTCAATTGGTTACAGAAGTAAAGTTTAGGAAGAAAGATTAGGGATCGAGTCTCTTCTAAAATTTAACTTCTACCCATTATTTTTCAACAACCCACAGTTGATTATTACAGAATAATTCATAACAATAATCACTTTTTTATGTGGAAATATGTTTTCACCTAACCCTCAATAATTTATATATGTGTGTCCATGATTATGATGGGCAGTTTGTGAGGGCTTACATACGAGTGTTAAGAATGTTTGTATAACGTAAGGAGTATACATACTATACAGTTTTTGTAAAGATTCACACCTGACCGCCACATTACATTTTGTCAGACACCTATTTCTGTTGCCATTGCTCAACAACTATTAAGTATTATTGAAGTATGTAAGTATGAATGCCACATTTTGAATTGACCAAGCCAGTTTTTAACTTTAATTTTGCAGTTTTGGTTACCTTAGCTTTTCCGATCGTGTTTATGGGAGATTTTGTTGCAGAGGCGAGGATGAAGAAGGGGGCCGCCGGAGTGCGGCGGCGGCGATGGTGGTCGTGGCGGCAGGTTCTGATTATTGTGTGGCTGGCGATTGGGTTTCAGATGGTTTTGCTCACAGAGTGTTCTTTGAAACGGCAGTTAGGTTCTTCTCCTTCTTCCTTTTTTAATCTCTTTTTTTCTGCATTTTTCATCGAGAATTGAAACTGCATCATCATTCATGGAGTTCATGTTTCCACCAAGTTTCTTGTTTTTGCATTCTGGGAATTGCAGAAAAGTAAAACTTGGTTCAATGCAGCTTTTGCTTTTCCAATTTACCTCATAAATTTGTGTATCCGATTACTGTTGAGCATATAATATATAAATATAAACATAAATGTGCAATCCAACTATCAGTTTAGACTTTTAGTTAAGATGAAACACATGTTTTAATTTGATATCATAGCCAACCCCGGTTGTTGAGTTTGTGGGCCAGTAATTTGTTTGTTAATTAATTCTAAGTTCAACTCTTTGTGACTTTTTCGATTTGAACTAGTCAATTATATAGAATTGAAGTGGAGACTCTCGAGTTTGGGATACATAGCTTTAAGATTATTCAAATTTATTTGTCATGTTATGTCTATATGGCTAGACTTTGTAATAGACCAATTCTCAAGCTGCAACGGAATTACCACTTTTATCCTTACACTTGTCATTTAGCAGGCTGTACAAGTATGGCCATTCATGTAACTAAACCATTATTTTAATTCATTTACCTGTGATGGCCACACAATCGAGTCTCGTGAACATGTCCTTAGAATTCTGGAAAAAGGTCTCCAATTCCATAGTCGGGGGACAACTATTAATTGTTGTTCCAGCCACCAAAGTTCTTACACGTGAACCCCTCACTTTACGAAATTCCTATACCTGCGTCTTTGTCTTGTCCATCAATATATGTATATATAGTCCGGATAGACAGTTCAGTTAGTTATAAGGGTAAAATTTAGAAAGAAAGGTCATAGATCGAGTCTATCAGCGACAGTATGAGAGTAACCTTTCAAAGTGAAGGGGGAAAGTCTCTCAAAGTGAAGTGGGCAAGTCTCACCAGTGATGAGAGTAATCTTTCAAAAGTGAAGGGGCTCCTTGTATGCAATAAGTCAGTAAGTAAAGGTCTTAGACTCAATTATACTGATAAGTCTAATTAGTTCAAATTGATGTTTTAATAGTCTAACAGGACTAAGGTTGATCCGGTGACATCTTTAATGTAGTAAGTCTGTAGTGTTCTTTTTAACCAATTAAGAAGGACCACGTTATATGTGCATGTTTTAGGTACAAAGTTAAAGTTCCAAGAAGGATTGATAAATGTAGGGGGTAATAATATATGTGAGTGGGGCTCAATGCTTATGCATTTGCTTTTGTCTATGTGCAACCCGTGAAATGGAGAATTTCCATTTACTTGATAACAATCCTTTCTTGTAATGATGATCAAAACATTGCCCCAAAAAAGATGGGTGACTATGTGAGTGAGTTAAAGATTATTCTCGTACTAAAAAGTTACAAGTATAATTATTATCGACACTATTTCAGTCAAATTCATTACACAAATTTTCTTAATATTGTTTACATATCTTGATTTCCTGGCTATTATATAAGAACGAGATTTATCTTATTATATACACTGTAAAATAGTGACTGCAACTTTCCATTGTTATCTATAAAAAAAAAAAAAAAACCTGCCTTGAACCATCATTTTCTATTTTCAAATATAGGTTATTCCAATTTAATGTCATTTTGTTTTCAAAAAAAAAAAATTAATGTCATTTTCACTCTTTTTATTTTTTAGTGCGTTGGTGCATTTTATTGTTGTGTGTACGGTGTACCTAATGGTGCGTTGGTGCATTGTGTGTTTCCTAACACAATTACTGTGTTTTTAATTACATATCTAATGATGCGATCGCACTAACAACACGTTAAGGTTTGATCGCACTAGAACTTGGTCATGATGATTGTGAC
>CM008335.1:1829607-1843546 GCA_002525835.2 Ipomoea batatas | reverse complement strand
TTTGGGAGACGAGAAATTCATAACCATTATTTAAGGGTGTACTGGATAAATCTTGTTCTTGTATGATAGATTAATAGCTCTGTATGAACACCTTGCGTGACATATTTAACTTAACAAGTGTTAGCTTAGTAAGAATTGAATTTATGACTTTTTGATATGAAAATTATGTTTTACCCACTTGACTACCTTTTTTGAATGCTACTGACTCTATTACAGTGTAGTATCTGTTCATAAACTACTTTCTCAACAAAGAGACAACAACACAGCAACGCCTCCACTGAGGCTCGAACCCACAACCTCACGTATACAGAGAAGGGTTTGATGCCACTGGACTACAAGGCCCTTGGCACCCACTTGACTACCTATTTTGTGATTCGATACTATTTTTTTTTAAAACATATATGCCAAGTCTGGACTGTTGCCCAATGAGTTATAATCTTTTAATTGCTTAATAACATATCCTAATAATTAAATAATGGATATTTTTGAATTAAATTGCATATTAACAAAATCTTTATACATAGAAGTAATCTGAAAATTAAAAAGGTTTCATTTTCAACCATGATTAGTTGTTGCTTCTTCATTGCTCAACTCAAATAATCATTTCAAATTAAAAGCCTAAGCCGCTCAATCATTAGATACAAAATACAAATAGTGGCGTGGCTGTATAGCCTCGAATTGAAAAGGTGGTAAACTGAGTGGAGCAGGACTCTCGTACTTAAATGTATGAATTTAATTATTGTCAACACTATATCAATCTAGGTTATCACACATAGTCTTCCTAATATAGTTTATTTCTCTTGTGTAGTTTGTATGCTATTATACAGTAAACTCCCTCGTCATCTAAAGAAAAAAAAAATTTTAAGAAAAAAGAAGATATGAGTGCTTTATTTCTAACATTTAATATGTTATGTATTTAATATCCACAATCTCTATACTAAGATTAACATAGGCTGGAAAGCTACATGATTGTACTTTAAGGTTTAGCTAATGTTACGTTAAATAAAGGTTTCGAAGTGGTACCCTTTTATACTTTACATAGCATGTATGTATTTATTGTTGGAAGGAAAATGTATTAAAAATAATTTCATTTCTAAAACTTGAACTCAAAACCTCTAATTAAGTGAGAAGAATATGAACGATTTAGGCAATTTTTTTTTTTTGAGTACTACTGACTCTGTTATAATGTAGTATCTGTTCATAACTACTTTCTCAACTTACTGAAACACAAAAAGTCAACAGTCGCCTCCAATGAGGCTCGAATCCACTCCCTTTCATATGAAAGTGCAACCGGATGCCTTTTGGTGGTTTTAAATTTTGTGTAAATTAACAAATTGGGTTGGATGGGAGGTGATGGGGAATGGGCTATGTGTATAAAGTTGATTGGGCCCGAGGATTCAAGGCCTAGAGAATAAAATGGCTTATCAAATTATGAAATAAGTTTATTTTTAAGAATACTATTTCAATTTGGACCTATTTTATGAACCAAACTTACTTGTTATTAGTTGTGGGGAATATTTTTTGCCTCGAACCCTCAACTTTCTCCCCTATCCCCATCATTGTATTTGAGGGAACTATTTTTCCCATCCCCAAATCTGCAAGGATTACTCAAGGGTAGGGATTCCCCATCTCAACAAAAATACAATTAGTATTTGCAAATTAGATCATTCTCATATTTTTCTTTCTTTATTCTCCCTGTAAATCAAATCCAGTTGGTGACATGCAACTTAGATCTTTCTCAATGCTTCGTTTAGTTTCTCCAATTGGTTTCTTTGTTTCAAGCTTCGTCTCAAATCGAGATGGTTTCTTAATTCAAATATGTGAGAAAGTCGTCTCAGGTCAAGATGATTGCTTTGTTTCAAATCTGAGATAAACTTGCCTTAAATATGTTGCGGAGTTGTTTCAAGTGGAGACAATTGCTTCATCTCACGTATGAAATGAAATTGGCTCAAATCAAGACGATTATTTCATCTCAAATCGAAGATGAAGCTATGTATGATCTAAACTTCTTCAAATTCTCATAAGGTACCTTCATATATTATTTCCATTCCAATTTTTAGATGTGTATATGCATCTCTTCACCTTTTTTTCGGTCTTATTACAACTTTAATTAAGTTGTTAATAGTTCTTTAGTTTGAATTTTGTTTTTGAATTGGTGGTGAAATTTTATGATATTTTTAATTTCTATTTGGAGAATTTTGCTTGGTTTTAGAAGGTTCAATGATTCAATTTTATTTTTTTTAGTTAAATGGTCTAATTACATTTTTTTTTTGGTCTGGTTTAATGGTCTGTTAGACCATATTTCACAAGAAATCTTGGTTTTTATGTATAGTTACTACATTAATTGATTTTGAATTAGATGTAACTATATATAAGAAGCTCATGCATGCTTCTACAATAATCTCAATCCTTATTTACTTGAATCCTGCTACAAATATGTTGTTTAGGAAAGACTAGAGTGCACAAAAATATTTTTAAGTATGCATTATAAGAGTTATGAAATACATTAACTTAATAATTAAAGTGTTAAGTATACATTAAAATTGTTCAATATAATATTCTGTATCTAAAAGTGTATAAGTGCATAACAGAAACTTTGAAAGTGTAGAATATAAAAAACAGTAAAAGTGCATAATACGAAATATAAAAGTGCAGGGTATAAATACTAAAAGTGCATAATATAAAATCTAAAAGAAGTATAGAGTATAAGCACTAAAATTATATAAAGAAAATTTAAAAGTGCATAGTATAATCACTAAGGGGGCGTTTGGTTCAAGTTATACAACATAACCATGGGTATATGACATTCCAAAGCTAACATTCCTATGTTTGGTTCATCTTCATAAGGGAATATAACATTCCCTAAGTAATGAAACTTACCCTCCACATAGGATTTTGAAGGGAATGTGATTCCCTTACATTTTTTAGGTTATGTAAGATTACCTTGGATATTTACAAATTTTACCATTTTAATTCTAATTATTATAATTTATAATAGTATATTTTTTATGTTAGTTTATTATATATATTATATTTAATTATTTTTGTAATTATATTTTTTATTTTATTTTTATTACATCATGTTAGCTTATAAAATAATTTTATTTCTCAAGTTCAAGATTTTAATTAGTTAATATTTTTAATCATGTAATAAATATGTTAAAAGTATTAAAGTAAAAAAAAAATTAGTATAACATAAAAGATAACTAATAAACCAAACATGTTTATATTACATTCCTCAGTTTTAACCAAACACATGAATCTAACATTCCCAGTAATCTAACATTCCCAGCAATCTAACATTCCCTAAGGTAATGTGAGATTCCGTGAACCAAACGGCCCCTAAAAGTGTTAGAATATGATAACTAAAAGTGCATTAAAAGTGGTTGAAGTTATCTCACATAACCCCAGAATTGTAAATGTTGTAATGTCATATTTATTCATTTGATTCAAGAGAATGTGAGGTCCCTGTAGAAAATGTGAGATTGTTCAACTTTTTTTTTTAGTTCATTTTTTGTAACTTCCATTGAAATCACATCCCCTCGCCTCCCATCCCCAACTAACAATTCTTAGGTTATGTAAAATTCTTGAAATTGTTGCATTACCTGAAAACATTCTTTGAAATGAACACTTCTAAAAGGACACTAAAGAAACTATAAAAGAGTGTACATAACAAAACGTTTAAAAGCGCATTATAAAAATCGTAGAAGTGCACAATGCAAATGAAAAAAAAGTGTACAATATGAATGCTAAAGTGCATTTCAAACAATCTAAAAATGCACAATAGTAATAATAAAAGTGCATGGCCTACTAGCTTGACCTCATCGCACAAGGTCTTCCTAGTACGGTTTACTTCTCTTCTGTAATTTGCAAACTATCACACATAAATGAGATTTATTAAGTATACGTTATTGGATAATAGTTGTGGTTTTTCCTCTTAACCCAAAAAATACATGACTTAAATGTTAGAAGCAAGTTGTAGAATTGTTAAAAGTGTAGTTTTAATTGTATAATAAGTGAACAATAAAAAAAGAACAATACACTACTAAATGCATAATATAAGCACTAAAAGTGTTCAATCCTCTAAAAGTACAAAACAAAAACTCAAAAACTAAGATTACATTTTATGATAGTCATTGTATCTTTTTCTAATGTACCATTATATCATTATATTGTCATTTTCTTTTTTAGTCGCAGTCTATATGCTTGCCAATAGTGATATATCTATAATTTTATTTAAATATAATAATTTTACTTGGCTTGATTATATTCAATCCTATTTATAGGACGAAAAAAGTGTTTCTTGTTTGTATAGACAGCTCAGTTGGTCACAATGGTGATGTTTGAGAAGAAAAATCATGAGTCAGTCTCACCAGCCACAGAGCAACCTCTCACCAACCGCACTAAGCAAAAGTCTAACGTCTATGTTTGTTTTCAAAATTTGCCCCAACAAAAAGTGTGAAATCAAGTTCTACTTTATATTCTGAGATAATTGTTATCCTTAGTCTATATTACGGAGTATATAATATTACTTGTTATAGGGCATAATCTGAAGTATCGAAAATATTTGGTAGGGTCCATGTCGATTTATCCGAGGTTAATGTGGCATTAAAACGGCCAACGGTAACTCTTCCACGTCGGAATTTTTAAATATGTCTCTCTTTCCGGGTTACAACGGCTATCTATTTTCCCATTTCTGAAACCACTAAACCCTCTCTCTTTCTGCAAATTCTCTTCTTTCATCTCTCGAATTCCAGACGGATCATTCAAATCGTTTGTTTCTGTTGCATTGGCGAGCCCAATTCTGACATTCAGGTACGAATTCTTCAATACCCATACTTTCATTTCGTGTTTGATGGCAGAGAATTAGAGAAATGCAGAAAAAATGGTAAAAGCAAATGCCGGTTTTGTTGTATGAAGTTGATGAATTGTGTTTATATATGTCCTGTTTCTTCCATTCTTGTCCATTTTTGATAATTCTATGCAGCTCTTCTGATAGAGGGAAGATGTAGACTGCATAAAGTGTGGGTTTAAAAAAAAAAAAAAAAAAAAAAAAGAAGCTTTTTTTTTAGTATTTCTGGAAATTTCATGGTAGATCATAGATTGATGAGTGGTGAATGAAGAAGGAGAAGAAATCAAGTGCTGAGCATATGATATATAAATATAAGCTTTTAATTGAGACTGAGGGTATTCTTTAATTTTGTATCGGAGCTAATTTCATGTAAAGAGGTTTAGTTATTAGCGAATAATATAGTATTCTTGAACTTAGTCTAGTATTGTTTCCTAGCTTTGTGTAATGGTTCCTATAATTACTCTGTGTAGTTGAGACAGAGGACATCATTCAATTTCGAGGTTCCGGATTTTCTCTTTTATGATGGGAATTGTGTTTGGATTTTGAACAGGTGGTGAAATTGAAGGAAATGGGAACAGTACATGAAAAGCTAGAGGAAGCCATGGCAGAGAATGAGAAGCTGAGGAAAGAGCATCAGATGAAAGCAGAATCCATGGAGAATTTGAGAAGAGCTTATGATGAACAACTGATGAAGGGTCAGGATGGGAGTTCTAAAGTGGAAAAGCTCACACTGGAGTTGAGTTTGAAGGAGGAAGAACTGTCTGCTGCAAATCAGAAGTTTGAAGAACTGAAGGCAAATCTGAAGGAAAAAGAATCTGCCATCAAGCATTTGAGTTCTGCAAACGATAGGCTTCGGGCAGAGTCTGCAGAGAAGGCGAGGAAATTCGAGGAGGAGAACAGGGAGATGGTGAGGGCATTGGACGAGGCGAATGCAGTGAAAATGGATCAGAATCAGCAGATACAATCTCTGAGAAATGAGAATGGAAGGTTGAGGGAAATGGTGAGTGCTTCTCAGAAGATGTGTTCTGAAGCTGAGGAAAGAGCAAAGGCCTGCAGAGAATTGAGACAGAGAGATGAAATTCTGTTCAAGTTAGAGGAGGAGAAGATTAAGCTTGAAGATGAGCTTAAATGGAAGAAAGAACAGTTCTGTCATTTGGTTGAGGCTCATGAGAATCTCCAGAAGAAATTTCGCGAAAGGGAGAAAGAATTGGAGGAGGAAAAAGAAACACTGTTTGATCATATCTCCACATTGCAGTCCACCTTAGATTCCCAAACAAGGATTTCAGAAGATTTTCGAACCCGATTGCAAATGTGTAATCAAGCCCTAGCCCATGAAGAAACCAGGAGAAAATTCATGGAAGCTCAACTCTCAGAATCCAAATCCTGCATTGACAGTGTTTCTGCAGAATATGAGGAAGCCAAGTCAAGAATCGGCGGTTTGTGTGCTCAAAGGGATAAAGAAATCGCGAATCTAAGAGACGCCATGGGCTCAAGGGAAGCAATTTACAAGGAAACAGAATACAGATTTCGAAAACTAGAACAAGAGAAACAGGAGTTAATGGCATCCCTGAAAGAATTCCAGGAAGCTGGAATCAAGGCCTCTGGAAATTCTTCACTGTCAAAGCTCAGAAACAAACTCAAGGCCAAAGAAGCTCAATGGGCTTCTGAAATGGAGGGCTTGGCTGGGGATCTCGATTGCTGCAAGTCCGAGTTAAAGAACAAAGACGGTTTGATCACCGAGCTTCAGAAAGAGTTGCAGTCTTGCCATTCCTTAATGTTCGAGTTAACATTGCAGAACGAGGAGACTTCTGTGATGTTACTCGTCTTGAAATCACACCTCTCCGAGGTGTATCAGAGCCTCGCTAACGCCTATGCTGCTGTGGATTTTAAAAACAAAGAAGACGAACTTCACATTTCGACTCTAATGCAACAATTAGACGAGAAAAACAGTACTCTTGTCATTGCAGAAAAGGATCTTGAAGACGAGCGCCACAAGGTTGCAGCGTTATCAGCAAGGATCGAGTCATTGAATTTGATCGACGAAGAACAGGTTCCATTGCAGACAGAGGTTGATAAACTAAAGGAAATGCTCAAAGAGGCCTCGGCCTATCAAGAACACTTGAAGGAGCAGGTGATGAGAACAGAAAGCGACTTAANNNNTGGGTTCGAAAATGCTACTTGCATCAATTCTTACATCATTTGAGGTAGATTGAATGATTGATTAGTGATTACTCCTAAATCATACAAAAAGTCTTATCATTATCCAACTAAACCTTGGAGCTATTTTCATTTAGCTTCTTGTCATTTATCTTGAACAGTTAATTATATAGATTTTAACCATTTTGATTCTTTGTGGTTGATATTCTCGTGTCTTTAGTATAGTGTTTATAACAAGTAAGATTCAAACTACGATAAACTGATATTCAATTCAAGGAACCTGAGAGACCAAGAAATGTTGTATGTAGGAAAAGTTTACAGTGTCGATCAGCACTGACGGTATATTTTACACCAAGTACAACAACTGCTTTTGAGTAAACTCTTGCTCCCCAATACCCGGTACAATTTCAAAAACATGCATTGCTTATATCCGATGCAAAAGGCGTTCTCGATCAGCACCCTTAACAATAAGTGTTTATAACAATTAAGATTCAAACATCGTACCAAAAAAAAAAAAGATTCGAACATCATAAAATGATATTCAAAAGCACCTGAGAGGGTGGGAAATGTTGTATGTAGGAAAAATTTATAGTATCGATCAACATTGGTGTCTTTTACACATGGTACAACCGCTTTTGGATAAAAGTACTCTTGCTCCCACAATACTTGGTACGTTCCAAAAACATACATAGTTTATATCAGATGCAAAAGGTGTTGTTCTTGATCAAAACCCTTATAACTAATATCGTGTTTATAACAACTAACATTCAAACATCATAAACTGATATTCAAAAGTACCCGAGAGACTAGGGAATGTTGTATGTAAGAAAAGTTTACGGTACGTGCTGATCAACACTATTGCCTTTTATACCAGGTACAACAGCTTTTGGGTCAATTCCTGCCCCCACAATACCCGATACAATTCCAAAAACATACATTAGTTTATATCATATGCAAACACCCTTATAATTTTCCAATATATAACTTGTTCTTGATCAACTCTTGGCTTGTATTTGATGTGCTCTAAAAGCGACTTAAAATTCAACATAAGCCATTGAAATGTAAACCATTCAAATTGCCACTACTGATAATCAGCAAATGTCATGTGTGGAAGATGATAACACAGGCCTACTTGAGGGGAAAACATTGAAGAAGCTGTCCATTGCAATTTAACAGTCCCACATATATTAGTAGTTAATTACAGTTATATTTATCTAGCTTACATATGGGTAGAGAGGCTCCCATGGCTTCTCTTCTTGGTTCTTAGCCTCAGTAGGGCAACCTGCAAGGCGGGGTTTACTCAGTACACACCCTCAAGTAATAGTTGCGGGTTTAATTTCTCTCGTCACCCAAAAAACAAAGGTTTTCAGCAATGTAACGTAAAAATATATTTAACGTAACACTAACCCCAACTTGAGGGAGGTGTCGGAGCTGTCATCGTAGTCTTGTGGAGGACTGGTCGAGTTGCAGACATTAGTAATAGACTCGGAGGACAGGCCTTCTTCGTTCAACATATTGTCCGAATTAATGACTGCTGCGACTCTCTGACCATTTGATATTGCCATCACCTTCACATAACCAAATTCCGAGTGTCCCTATTTAGCTCGTGACCATTTGGTAAAGATTATAAGTTCAATGATATCTTTCATGAAACGCAGACATACCTGCTGTGTTAATCGCTCGTTCTCTTCCATTAGATTCATTCCCTGAAGTTTTTAACAAATTGATTGGCATTAAGAAACCTTAAACCACACATGATTTGCATCATAATTAGCTAATGAAAATAGACGATAGATTCTTAGTTAGGTTCCGCACCTTTTGTTGAAGTTCATTGATCTCCTTCATAATCTTCTCGCCCTGTCATGATAGGGGAAACCGGGAAAGTGTCATGCAATCACACATAAAATCTACACTAAGAACATATGCCAACGAGGCAACGACCACCCCAGAACTAAAATTTGCACCTTTTTCTCTATAACACGGCTCAGTCCTGTTTCGAGGGATCTCTCCAGTTGCTGCAACTCCTCAATGCTCATTCCTTGAAGATCCTCTCCCCGCATCTGCCTAAAGATGCAGCACATCTCAGCATGAATCAACGACTTTTGAAGAAAATCACACTGAATATGTATATATATGTACCTCAGACGATGGGTCATATCTGCAATTTCCTTGCTTAATCTGGAATGGTTGGCGTTCTCCACTAGCTGCAGCGCATAAATTTCCATCATTAAGAAATCTCAATGTAGCTTAAAGACGAATGGTAAACTAATGTGGAAAATACCTGCAATTCGAGAGATGGTTGGTCCATTTTTTCCAGGTTCTTCGAGTGCAGATTCCGTCTTTCAAGTATTCCCTTCATGCTGCACAAAAGAAAGAGAACTTTGAAAAGGTAAACTTGAACAACTTTCTCAAGCTGAGCATCACTTTCCTTCCACATAACCAATCACCACTAGATTGAAATTAGAAGTTCGATGAGATATTTTACTTAGCAGGTTTCTGGAAGTGTATCTTCATATGCTATGATTTAGAAGAACCCAAGAGCGAAGAAGTGCCATATGCTATGATTTAGTGGAACCTAATGGCGAAGTAGTGCCATACTTTTAACCTTGTTTTAGTGTTCAGCAACTCATTATGAGTCTTCTCTTTCAAGACACTATCCAAAAAGTGCACTCTAGGTGAAGTCTGCCTTGCAGTCTTTCGCCAATATGAAGACCACAAAAATCACAAGGAAGATTGTCTATAGGCTATAGCTATAACCCAAACTAAGAAG
Organism: Ipomoea batatas; assembly: GCA_002525835.2. Classification (NCBI taxonomy): domain Eukaryota; kingdom Viridiplantae; phylum Streptophyta; class Magnoliopsida; order Solanales; family Convolvulaceae; genus Ipomoea; species Ipomoea batatas. The sequence goes on along the minus strand of CM008335.1, from coordinate 1,833,767 downwards.
GCCAATAAATGGCTCTTACAAGAATCGAACTTGAAACCTTGTGGTTAGTTGGTTACCGAGACAACTGTCTAATATGTATCTATGGTAATTGGTAAGACATCAAAACTATTCCTTCATTATTATCCATTACAGATCTCATAGCTTAATCTACTCATGGTAACCCTAAAATGATCAATCATGTTTACTTTTGAGGGAAATGAGATCTTGAAAACCCCATCTTTAGCTTAACTTTGTAGGCTTTTTCCTATACTCCATTCTTTATCTTCCTGACAATCTGTACAGTCAAAGTATTGCTTTTCCCAGGACCACATGGAAGATAAGCTTAGCATATGTGCTTATACCTCCAACTAGAACAGAAAGCAAAGTACAATTAAAGAAAGGAAGCATTTAAGAAAACCACCAAAATAAAGAAAAAAAAAACATTCCATCTTTGAAAACTATAGTTAGTAGTTTTCTTGCCCATAAAAGCAACCCACATCCCGCTGGACAGGATAGTGGAGGATAAATCATACTGACTCAGCCACACATTAATTAGGAGGCCCCACATCCCGGCCAACAATATGGCCGGATAGTGGAGGATAAATCATGCTGACTAAGCCACACATTAATTAGGAGGCCCTCACATCCCGGCCAACAATATGACCGAAGGTAAAATCACGGTAACTCAGCGAAACTCCCTTGCCCTAAGCTCCCATACCCGGCCTAACAAGAAGGGTAAATCACAATAACATAGCGGCCCATCAGGTGAAATGGGCATAAAAATCAACCATAACTCTCACATTGCGACGACCCGGACTTAATATTGTCTTTACCTACAACCAAGCTGCTTGCTAGCCAGGAAGAAGCTCACTATGACTCAAAAAAATGGCACCCATCATAAAGCTTCAAACTTTCAGAAAACTCAAGTGAAATTAAGATGCAAAGACACCAAACAACACAATTCCCACTTGCATTCATGTTAGTTCTAAGCACAGAGACAAGAAAGCAGTACCTGGAGCTAGCATAGTCAAAGACCTTCCCAGTGGAAGAGAAAATGATGAGGGCAACATCAGCATCACACAGCACAGACAGCTCCTCAGCTTTCTTAAAAAGCCCTTTTCTCCTCTTGGAGAATGTCACCTGCCTCGCCGTGGCGTTGTCGATTTTCTTGATCTGAATCTTCTCCCGAACCATCCCGGAAAAAAAAAATATTACTGCCACTAATCCAGCAGAATAAAGAAAACCCAGACAAAAATCTTGGAGAAATTCCAAGGGAACAGAGAATAAACCGGAATACAAATGGATGAATCCACAATCCAGAACTACAAGGGCTATATATAGAGTGCAAGGCAGGCTATATTTCTAAAAATGGAGAAACTTAGGGGGACGAAGATGTCTGCATTTTGCCAAAATTAGAAGAGGAAAATACTAAAATGACAAGAACATATGAAACCCTACATCTATTGCACCCCTTTAAATGGCCATAGATTTCTCTCGAGCTTTCCGATTTAAGCATTTGAGAGAGAGAGGTCTAAGGGAAGAGAGAGAGAGAGACTGTTTTTGTGATAAAGAAACACTCAAAGCCAGGGAGTGGGTAATGTGTGATAGCGACAGAGCAGAGAAAGAAGTATGGATTGGTTGAACAGTAAATTCTTTGCCTTGTTTTGTCAGCTTGGGTGGGTTTGGTAGTTTAGTATTTCGGGGAAAACAATTTATCTGTTGGATAAAAGTCGACATTGGAGAGAGACAGACACACAGAAGAACATGTTCCTGAAACACAATTTAATGTAAATTATTGCTTGTACTCGAATTAAACTTCTTCTTTTTTGACAAACAAGCAAGAATTTTAATTCATTTCCATACCATAATATTACAATTTACAAATATTCGTTCAGTAAGCGTTAAATTTAATGATGATACGGAAAATACGAATGCATCTATTGCTCTATCCTTAAATTTAGGTTATGTCGTATGATATTCCAGATTAGTATGTTTTTCGGTTTAGTTTTAAGCTCGAGTTAGGCTAACTTGAGGTCAGAGAGTCCTGAGATCTAGTATGCAGATAGGTGTGAATGTCAAAAGTCCTCTATCCTAGCATTTGATGTTATATTTATAGGGGGTGAAGATAGCACATGTTGGGACCAGCATGTGCGACACGTGTGACTCATGCACATAGAGGATGTCGAAGGCTCTGTTAATTTCCCCACGTGCGCTAAGGTTCCTGACGTCCACGTTTATGCCGCGATCGGGTTGAAATAAAGAAGTAAGGCTCAACGCTCTAAAAGTGAATTTAGTCGGATAGGCCGTCCCAACCTAAGAAGGTTGGGGCGAGTCCTAAGGCAGGGTGAAGACTACGCCAACTAAGCTTTTGCTTGGTCTTCACATTAAGTCCAGGTTGGTCAATTTTGAGGTCAGTTCCTCATGGTGACTTGACTGGATATCGAGCATGTGTGCGGTACATATAGGCAGGTATACTCAGGGGATATTCTCTATCAGATGGTAAGAAAGTAAATATTGACTTGTTGAAATGGACAATTTGAGTTCATAAACTTAACACTTTGGATTCATCATTAGGGGAGATGTGAAGAACATGTTGATGCATACGTCAATTTGGACTATGACCTCCAATTTGAAAGAATCACTTCATGCCATTAGACCACATGGTCATTGACAATATAATTTTCATCTTAAAATGTTACAAATTTAATTATTGGCGATACACGCTCTTGGACATTAAAAAAATATCTCAGTAAAAAGAATATTAGAAGTACACACACATAAAATGCTGATTGCTGAACATATAATATGACTATATGAGCGGTCATTGGTACATACTAGTTTGTTTTACACGCTGCTTTCGTGTTGTGTCGTTCCAGTACAACTTTGTTGCTTTGCCTGTTGGGAAGTATTTGTCCGTTTCATTTTATGTATTTAACTTAATTAAACGGCCAAGCACCTTTTGCTCAATTGGCATGTAGTGGCCACCCTTAGATGGGAGGTCATGAGTTCGAGTCTCAGTGGAAGAGATCTCGAAATTGACTCTTTGTGCTTCAACAGGTTGAGAAAAAGTATAGATGAACAGATACTACAATGTAATAGGGTCAGTTGTAGTATTAATGCAAACAATTTATGGGTTCGAGTCTCTATGGGGTATTAATTCTTTGTGTTTCAATAGATTGAAAAAGTAGTTATGAACATATATTACATTGTTACAGAGTTAATAGTATTAAAAAAATTATTTATACATAATATTAAAACGAGTTTTATTCAAAACGCACATTCAGATAGCAATTATGGATTTTCCTTAAATAAAAGTGTACGTATATGCTCTTCTTCTTTCTTACAAGCAAGTTTGGCAAGCCCCCAAATTCCCTGGCCCATATATGTTACATTTCCCGACCCGGCCTGGGTGCCAAATCTTCAACCCGTTTCAACAAGCACTTTTATTAAATAAATATATATATATACCCAAAAACTAAAAAAAAAAAGAATACATCAATAATTGAGAGTAAGTCTATAGTCTATACCCATAGTGTAACTCGTGAATTATGCTGTTTTTCCCTTATAAAAATGAAATAAATAAATTAAAAAACTATACTTATTTTGTAATTGAATTTTCTTTTACAATTTAATTATGAGTTTTTTTTTTAAATTCTATATAACATATTGGATTAATTATTGTGACCTAGCAGATAAATAGTGTAAGTAAGTTGTAACTAGGGATGATTATAGTTCAATTCGAATCAACTGGTTTTAACCGAATCAAGTATTGTACAAATTGGATTGAAACTGAACGGTTCTTGTTCCAAATAAGAAAATATTTTTTGAAAAAAATAATAAGCTAAATATATTTGGTCTAAAAATTATTTTAGAATAGAAAAAAATCTTTTAAAGTTGAAATAGAAAATAAAATTTAAACGGCCTCTTTCAACCATGGTTGTGCAAAATGTGGGCAACGGTCGTGCCCTCGTTCAAGATATTTGGAAGACGGTCATGGCCATCATTTTTTGACAATAGTGTACTAGACTCAATTAACATGTTTACAAGTTTAGAGAAAGTGAATGAAGTTAAAAAAAAAAAAATTTATTTAAGGAATCTAATTGCCCTATTGCTTTTTCCAAGTTTCTTTTATATTTGTTTCCAAAAAAAAAAAAAAGTTTCTTTTATATTTTATATTTTAT
>CM008335.1:1802768-1817603 GCA_002525835.2 Ipomoea batatas | reverse complement strand
TCCCACCACCCCCCACCCCCCCCCCCCCCCCCCCCCAAAAAAAAAAAAAAAGGAAAAAGAAGGAAGAAGAAGAAGAAAAGAAATGGCGAGCGTTGTCAAATGAGAGAGTGTATGATTTTATTATAACTTTGTATTTCTGTTTGATTATTATAGTATAAAAACAATTTCTTTGATTTTCAGTGGAATATTTTGACAACATCTTGGAAAATTATATACCAATGATTCACACATTATAGGAGTTAAAAACCCTCACGCTATCTACTTTATGTCTAATAGCTTGCACATCTAGCCTACATCAATGTGAATATAGTGGAAAACATCTTTATTTTCTAAGAAAATGTTTGAATTTTGTGTCATACATTGTATAAGTATACTACTGCTTATTAAAAATTAAAAAATAAAAAAATTTACCCACGATCAACTAAAACAAATTTAATTTGTCACAAGGATGATGCTGAAAGAGTTATGGATAAACAAAAAGTCTGGTGAACTAAAACAACATGCGAGCACTTCGTTCCTTTTTACAGAAGTGTTGAAGAAAATAGTTGAGTGAGATTGAGAGAAAACAAAACAATAATTTTGAAGTTCGCAAATCAACAGTTAGCTCATTTTGGGATTTGATTTGCACTCCCCTACGCGCGAGAGAGAGTCAGTATGTTATACAATTCAACATCCTTTTAAAAGGCTCTTGTATATACAATGGTGCAAATTAAATCCACTTTCAAACTGGAACAAGTGTTTTTACAAAGCCTTTACAGATTTTTTTTCCAACTCAAATGAGTCTACTGTGGGAATCAATTTTTTATTCACTCATTATTCGTTTTGAACGTATAATATATATCGATTTATTTGTCTCACTACAAAGAGTGCAAATTCACTTTGGTGTGACTCAAATCGGAAGTGAACATCACATATATTTGTACCACAAAATAGTGACTTATAATGTCATGCTAAAAATTCCAACTTATGTATACTACACATTTGCTACTTATATATTTTGTGATCAACATTTCCCATGGTAACCTTTCCATAAATAATTATACTGACATCATCACAAAAATTTATTGTAAATAATATTATATGCACTACAAATAGTAACAATGTCAAATTAACCTTTGAAAAATCCAAAAGAAATTATTTATAATTTTGTAATTTTTTGTTCTCGTCAAGATTCGTGATATTCAATAGGTACGTAAGATCCAATTAACTTAAACTCGACTAATTACCATCAAACTTTATTTATGAAGCGGTGCATGTGTAATGACGCAATAATAGTTACGTGAGACATAGAAACATCCTTATCAGATGCATATATAATAAAATAAAGTCCGACAACCCAATCAAGTTGGTTAAATAATTGATTTAATAATCACAATATTTCAAGTTTGACTCCTTATACGAGCTGTCTTTTGATCTTCTCGATTTAAGTTGATCAGCTATGAACAACCTAAATTGATTTACCTTTTCTTGGTTTAACTTAGTCAAATGATCTTTTGTTAGCTAGGGTCACAAGAAAGATTTCACCGAATTCAAAGCACCGTATGAATAGCGACTGTGTGCTTTTCTTTCTCGTAAATCAAGATTGGTTTACCAAACCACTGGTCAGTTATTAAAAACTTATGATGGTTTACCTCTTTAGTCTTTTTGACTTTAGCTATCAGGGTTACAAGGCTGGCTCCACTAGAGTACGTACATCCTCGGTAGCAGGCTAGCGGCTGCAAATTTTCCTGTAAAATTACTAATTAGATATGAAAAGCCTATGTTAGTTTACCTCTTTTTTTTTTTTGAATACAATTTCGAGATCTCCTCCACTGAGACTCGAACTCATGACCTCCCATCTGAGGGTGGTCACTACATGCCACTTGAGCACAAGGTGCTTGGCTGGTTTACCTCTTTTTAGTTTGAGCTACGAAGGTCATAATGCATATTTCACTCAGAGCACACTTTTGAATAGCGATTGCCAGACTTTCATATAAATTAAGATTGATTTACCAAACTATTTAGGATCCTAAGGTGTCGGATAATGACGGTGAACTTTTTAGTAAATCAAAAGCAACCGAAAAATATCAATAATACCTAAGTAGTTTTTTTTTTTTTTTTGAAAACTCCTAAGTAGTTATTAAAAATAAAAGAATACAACTATTAATTTCCTCTAGATAATAAACAAAGAATATATAATAAACAAAGAATCCAAAGAGTCATAAAGGCAAATAAAATTTAGAATTCCAGCTTTTTGGTTCCACACTTAGCTTGTGCTATAAAAAGAGGGTGCTGCCCAAAGTTCTCTCTCACCAACTCTTCCTAAAAAAAGATTGAGCGAATTCTTAGGATCCGATCCAAACAACACTATTATTGTATATCGCTACCTAGTAAAAACAAAATCTTTGCATCATCTATCGTCTCGGTAACCATCGGAATCCAATCCTCTCTTTTGCGGATTTGTTTTCAGATTGCAGAATCTTAGTATCTCATCATCTGCACAACTCCACATATCTCGGTTTGTGAAATATAATATATATTCTTGATCATTATTATGTAAATATGTATGTATCTACACCTACAGTCAGTTGATGTTTTCTTGTGGGGTTTGTGTTCTTTAAGGTTTGGTGGCGGCGGCGGGTAAGAACGAGAAGATGCAGACATTTCCGAGCTTTTACGAGGTGGGGAGCTGTTCTGAGTCGTATAATAATTTTCTTCAAGGAATAATGGGGTCTTCGGAGATGATGATGAATAGCCTGGAAGATACCTCGTGCGTGAGCCCAAGGTCGCTGGCGGAGGCGAAAGCCATTGCCGCCAACAAGAGCCACAGCGAGGCTGAGCGCCGGCGCCGGAAGCGAATCAACGGCCATCTCGCCACCCTCCGCACCCTCCTCCCCAACACAATCAAGGTAAGATAAAACTCACTCATGCTCATCACTCATGTGTGTTTATGTGTGTGTGTGTATATATATATATATGATATTTAATTTTTAGGAGTTTTTTGGGTCAAGGGGAAAATTCGCACTCACTATTAGATGCACTAAGAAATTTCTAAGATTTTTGGGTCAATAGAAAAAGCGGCAGTCATTATTTAAGGGTGCGTATGTACCGAGTACAACGGCTTCTATGTATTCTAGGTAATAACTCAGGAAATTTTTTAAATTGTCTATCAGTATGTGAGTGTCTTTTGTATTGAGTACAATAATCTATACTAGGTCAAGTTATATTAGGTACTGCGAGAAAGTACTAATCATACTTGGTACAAAACCTAATTTCTAAGGTCTTTTGTATTGAGTACAATCATGCTCCTATACTATGTTAAGTTATATTAGTTATTGCAAGAGACAAGTTCTAATCAGACCTGGTACAAAACTTAATTCAAAATAGTATATATGATTGTACTCCATAGAGAACATATTATTGATGTTTTGTCAATAAAAGGCAAAATCCGTCATCCCAAAACCCTGATATCTTATTTCTACAAGATTGTGAAAACATAAATCAAGGGACTCGGTGAACTATTAGTTGGAAGGAGAGTACACCTAAGTATAGATACAAATTCTCATAGTGAAATAATGATTTTGCATTGAATTATTTTGTTGTCACAATTGAATCATGTTTATTATTATTGTCAACAAATATAAAGTGGAATGATAAAAGGCGGGGTCGGTCCAATGATGAGCGATTGCATGAATATATATATTTCACTTTATAATATAATTATGAGCAATAAGAAATAATGTTTAACGTGACTGATTATATTGCAGACGGACAAGGCATCATTACTAGCGGAGGCGGTGAAGTGCGTGCGAGAGCTGAAGAAAACCACCACCGAGCTGGCGACGGCGCCGGAATCCGACACCGACGACGACAGTAGTTTCATCGGCGGCGCCGGCGGCGAGGTTAGGCGGACGAAATACATGTTCCCGAGCGAGACGGACGAGCTGAAGCTGAGCTACGCGGCGGGGGAGGAGGGCGGCGGGAACTTAAAGGCGGCGCTGTGCTGCGAGGACCGGCCGGAGATCATAACGGAGGTGGTCCGGGCGTTGAAGACGGTGGAGGGGAAGGTGGTGAGGGCGGAGATGGCGACGGTGGGAGGGCGGATAAAGTGCGTGCTGTGGGTGCATGTTGAGGGTTTGAATAATGGCGGCGGCGGAGGCGGTGGAGAGGAGGTGGTGGCGGCCGTGCGGAGGGCACTGAAAGTAGTGGTGGACAGGTCAAATGCGGTGGTTAACTCGAGCCAGCAGGACTTGACGGGGCACAAGCGGCCCCGTCTCTATCAGTATTGATTATTATGTCACTTTGTTGTCGCTGTGGTTGATTGGGATCGGACATGGAAAACCCCATACTAATCCCCCAACAAAACATGAATATAAATGAATTAATGTATAACTTTGTGGTTTCACGTGCACTTTTGTGGAATTTTTGTAAATTAAAGTTAGTTGGGTTAATGAGTCAAGTTACTCCTGAATTACCTGAGTTTAATAGTTTTTTTTTAATGAATATTTGAATTCAACACCGTTATTGTTGAGGTCAAGTTCAAGCTTGAATAGATATTCAGGACGTGATGTTAGTAGTAAAATGTTTATCATTACAATTTTATATTAAATAAAAAAAAAGGAAAAAGATCTTTATAGAATTTAGTTGAGATAAGGTTGAATAATTCAAGTTTGAGCTTAAAAAATTAGAGTTTTGTTGAAGTCAAATCGAGTTTCAAACATTAAATTTTATATTCGGGATTGATTCAACTCAATTACACATTGATCGGGTTTTTAATGTTACCCTAATCTTTATTTGAGTCTGTAATGTATTATTTTGCTAATATGAATCTGCTTCAAATGTAATAATAAATCATTTTTGATAGGGACTACCTTTTATTTGTATGTTTTTATATGTGCTCGATATATACACCCGGGACCAAGATCGAGGTAAATCCACCGAGCATGACCGACTAGACTATTGGATCGGATCTTATCTGACCACTACTAGAGCTTAGTAAGAAGATAGTCTTTTCTAGATTATTTAATTTTATGCGTCATGCCTCACACCCGGGACAAAATTCTCGACCTAATATGCTCGGAAAGGTATCCCGAGCACTAAGCTTCCAGCATTAGAAGATGAACGTAGTCACTAGTCACCTCGCTACCCGATCACATCGTAATAATACAAGCTTGTCAGGAATCTCCATACACGTGGACGACCTATTGGGAAAGTCTACAAATGCAATTCAAAATGTGTTTTAATTTGGATGAAGTTGGTCTTGTAACTCTCTAACTAACAAATAGTCACCATATAATAAATTAACATAGATTACTTATAAGTGACTGATTTAATTAAACAACATTCAGTAACAGAGAATATAATCACTTAAATCATATCAGAGTTCCGGAGGATAAGTATACAGTATCATGCTTCAATCCAATTGTGACAGTGTGAGCTTATAAAGTATAAGATTATTATTATATTGTGGGATGGGATTGAACTACTTTTCCAGATCAGAACACTGATTTTTCTTTTCTTATCCAAATGAGTCAGCCGGCTTCCCACCTACTTCGGATTCCACCACTTCCTCCACCGACAGTGCCGGTAGTGTCTACCGTGCCCACCATGCCTAGCCTGCCGTTACGACAACATTAAGAGGAATCGCAACTGAGTTAGTTTAAGAATTAGTTAGGTAATTACAAGATTCCAAATTTAATTTCATAGAAAAATATTTATTAACTTTCTTAATGTGAGTTGATTAATTATGTGTAACTTAAGTTAATTTATTTTATTGTATCTTCAATCTTAAGAGTCCTCACACTCTTGATCGACATAGTACGGTTACTCAATGGCTCAGCAGGCAGAGCCAAATGTCTGTACATACAAAAGATTTGTCCACTTTAACTTATGCATAATTTCTACACTATCACTATCGAAGTTCGAGCCTTATCTTTTCTCTCAAATCCTGCATACTGACCTAGTGAACTAACTGCGAGCCCTAATTAACCAAACTAATAACGCGCGTGTATATATAATATTTTAGGGATTATATTTTATACGTAGTAGAACATATTATACATAATTAAATACATAGAAGTGGAAACATAGTATGCCTACATACGTCTACTCGTATAGTCGTAGGTTTATTTCATTTCTTTCATACTTTCATGATATGTCTTTTATATATATATATGTGTGTGTGTGTGTGAGTGTGTGTGTTGTTCTACGGCTTGGCTTCATTGATTGCTTGAGCTTCTTGAGCAGTGGCGGAGCCACAATGGGGGCAGTGGGGGCAGCTGCCCCCACTCACCCCACCCCCACCCCATATATAGCCCTTGTATGTATATGTGTATATATAGTACACTTTTAGATATAAGTATATGAAAACATACACAAATAAGTAAAGGATTACTTGGCTGAGTTGGATGGCGTGCGATTTTACTTAGCAACAGGGCAAGGGTTCGAATCCTACAGCCTTCATCACCCTTTGTGTTTCGTTTTCAAAGCTTTTACTTAGCAACAGGGCAAGGGTTCGAATCCTACAGCCTTCATCACCCTTTGTGTTTCGTTTTCAAAGCTTTTTATTTCTCCCGTAGGCTTTCATTCCTTCTTAGCTTTTTAGCTTTTTGATATATATATATATATATATATATATATATATATATATATAATGAGAAGTGTAATTTATAGTATGTTTTTTATTTGAATTATTTTATCAAATTAATTATGCATGTTTCATATATTGTTATGAATATTTTTATGAAGTTTTGATGTATTTTATTTTTCGTCCATGCCTGACAATATTTTATGGTTATATTCCCTTTATGTTTCGCCCCCACTGAACAATTTTTCTGGCTCCGCCACTGTTCTTGAGCGCTATGGCAGCAGTATCTGCAACGTCCGCCATAGTATCCGCCACAGCACCCGTATCTACAGTGCCCTCCATAACCACCGCCGCCACCGCCGTGACCACCTCCATGATAACCACCGCCGCCGCCGCCGTGACCACCTCCATGATAACCTCCGCCGCCGTAATAACCACCCCCGCCGCCATGGTGCTGCGGGCCTACTTCGCCATTTTCTTCAGTTCCCAGAGCTGAAGATGCAGAGAGAAGGGCCCCACACAACAACAAAGCTACGAGAATCAAACTGTTTGGCTTCATCGTATATATCCCTTAGAAAATTTCTGCAATCTGCGAGTATTGTAAGTGAGGATAGATAGATACAGAATCCGTTTGAGCCTCTGGTGTATAAATAGAGCAGTGGATGAAGATGGGAGTTGCTAAATTGAGTAAAGAGATAAATGTTGAGATGGAGAAAGGTTAAAAATAGAAAGAAGTATGATGTTGGTATGAATGGAAGTTAAGATAGAATTAGAAGGGAAAGGGACACGAGGATATCTCAGATGGATTCCATCTGGAATTGAAGCTCCAGCTGCATGTATAGAAGCTATATATTGGACGTCATGTATGTAGTTGAGAAGATGGCAGCTACCATAATGTGATTGGACTTTTTTATATATATATATGGCTAAAAACCAGCTTAAGTGTTGATTTGTGGTGCACTTAGCAGTAGTTTGCGGTGCACTATAGGCTAGCTGCAGGCTGCAGCACCAGAGCTAGACCCTATATATGGAAAGAGTAAAGAATGTGGTCGGGATAAAAACCGAAAAAAGTGAAGATAGATCTTATCCAAGTATTTAGAAGATCAATGATTGATGGTTGCTAAAAAATAATTGGTAAAAATATAATATTAATTAGTTTTATAAATACTGCAAACTTGACTCATAGGGGCTGAGATTAATCATCACCTTTTATAGTTGTTCTCATTTGAACCCACCCCCATATATATACTTAACTTTAGGGGGTAAAGATGATAAAAGTATGAGGAGAATAAGCATGCATGGTGATTGGGAAGCCTTTCACATTTTATGAACCAGAATTGCTCTAGTTTAACTAAAACCAATAGCATAATCCATGAAAGCACCTATCAACCATCTCTATAGAATTGTGAAGCTGCAGTATCTACAGGCATTTTCAACTCTACTACCAGAAAACAAAGGATCCCAATGATGGACATGAAAACTGAAAACATATATATATAAATATACACCAAAAACTCCATATCCCCATTCTGGCATGCACAACTGCCACAGACACTTAAAGAAAACGAATTTCGCTTAAACACGGATGCCCCTTTATCTTCACCCTTCGTAGAACAGGGCTCAATTGCGATCTGAACCCAACACTTGCTTCTTGATCTCTTCGATTTTTGACACCAACTCCTCCCTGTTTTTCTGCAAATCGAATTGAAACATTCACAGCCATGGAACTGAGATAAATGAGCTGTGTAAAACAATACACTTTGACAAATTTTACCTTTAGTAGCAGATAGCGGTTGGTGAACCACAGTGTATAGCCAATGCCAACAACTTCCATCAATTTGGGGAACTGATAATAACCAAATTATAAGCAATTCAACAACAGTGAAGGATGTAAAAAGTAATATACCAAATAGGGTCGAGATCCAAAAAAAAATGAGTAGAGTAGAAGAAAACAGACCAGAGGGATAGAATCAATAGCACCAACAACAGCACTTGTTAACCAAAGGGCAACACCACCACCACCACCAAATATAAACAGCGAGGACAAATTTTCAGAATCAATCTGCATATGCAAAATAGGATACAATTTATAAACATTTGAATAAAGTCAAAATAAAATTGATGTAAAATTGTAAAATTAATGGTCATAGAATACAGAGAAGTGAACATATTATATGAGGATAATTTAATTCTCAAAAACCTAGGCTGCTCAGGTAACCGCTCAGAATTGGCAATTTTGCCAATGTATCATCAGATCTTGACAGAGTGACAGACCTTTAAAACATAAGAGACACATCATGGCAGCCTTCTTAACATCAATCACACTTCTATCACAGTACAAATTGGAATTACTGAAGTTACACAGTGCAGAAATATTGTCAAATAATTAGTAGGTTCCAATAACCAGAAAATAAAAGATTAAAAAAAATAAACTGGTTAAAAGTCCTGTATATTTAAAATTTCAAATACAAAATAACAATTATAGTCTGAAACTCAGAATTGCAAATATGGATGTTCACACAAACACACACACATTGGATATTCTAGTCATAATCTGCTAACCATATTCCAGATGTGCGAAGATGAAAAACTGAAAGACACAAGGAATGTTAATGAACTCAGGCTGCTCAGTTAACCGCTCAGGATCAACATTACTGTCGATGTTTCATTAAGCATGAACAAACTTTCATCAAGTCCATTTCATCAAGGCAGCCATATATTAATCACTCTTATTGACCAAATCAAAGGAGGTATTGTAAAGAATATATGTCATAAGCAAATATATGAAGTATCAAATTAAAAATGACCATATCAAACTATGGGCAATAAAAATGCATATATTATTCTAAAGATCACCATCAGAATAAGTTGCAATCAAACGACAAGAATATATGAAATGTCCATTTTAAAACTGCCATGGCATATGACATATCATAGGAAATTTCTAGAACAGACAACAAAAATGATTAGAAGCAAACCTCTATATCAAGCTGATCAAAAAACTCAGACAATTTTCCTTGAAATTCAGAGAGAGGATTGTCTTCTGATTTCTCATTCTCCGTGGCGGTGTCATAGTTATCCTCTTGTTCAGATGCTTCATTATGCAAAGATACATAAGCACTAGTCTGCTCACCAGATTTAGAATCATCAGTAGTTTCAATGCTATCAGGTTCATCTTTCACATACTGACTAGTAAAGCTAGATGATTCATCTGATTTTGCCAATCTGATAGATGAATTGGAATACTGTAACACTCCTGTAATGACATCATAAATGGGAAACCTGTCAAATATATCTTGCTAAATTACTTATAAAATTGCTCCTCAAAATTTAAAAGTTATCAGTTATGAAAAAAAGGACATTTTTTAAAATAAAACCATAGCCCTAGGCCAAAGATACAAAATTTATAAAGCAGGTAAAAGCTATCGTGAAATTGAGTAATATAACAAGCACTTGAGGTTAACTTCAATGAAAAATTCTATCTTTACTACCCTCTTCCCCAACTAACAAAATCCCAATAAATCCCGAGATTCACTAGGCATTTTCACAAACACCTGGCGACCCTTTTCAAACCAACGAAGCAAACAGCAAGGGAATACATTGTCCGATCACAGAAACAACATGATCAACCGCTAAATCAAAATCATGATGCATTAACAAACAAATAACAAGCACAAGGGTAAGAGCAGATGATGGGCTAGCGGGAAAACCTGGAGTGAACCCAAAACGCGAAGCCTTGTTGATCCAGTGAACGCGATCATGGCTCCTCGGAAGGGGAGCGAAAAGGCGAGGCTTTGAAAGATTGGATACAGCTCGACATGTGCAGAGCTCCATTTCTACTGAAGCCAATGGGTTACGCGATGGCGGAAGTTTGGTAGAGAGTATTATACTGTAGAGTGTAGAGAAAAAACTGAACGCGAGTTAGGGTTTTGATCGGACTGAGTTTACGAGAAGCAAAAAAAACACGTGGGAGAGAGACGAAGAGCTTGCTGGCACGCAGTAGAAACAAACAGCCGGAGGCTTTTCTGTATTTGGGCTGAATCTATTATGACGGGCCTGATAGCCCAATTGGATTGTTGGGCCGCTACCCCACTTCGGTTATTGGGCCAACCGGACAGGAAGATGACGCCATGTTGAAAGTGCAGTCTGACTCATCTTTCTTGTCCGTTTCTCGCGGATAAAATCAAAATGCTCTCACGCGCACTCCCCATTCACGCTCTCTTTGAAAAAAAAAAATTTATATAGATAGTGATAGGAATATAAAATAAAATTATGAGAAAAAGGTCAAATCTCTAAATTCTATCTGAAAAGTTAATTAGGTCTTGAAATTTTTAAAAAGTGTAATTACACTCTTTAATATGTTAAATTGAGATAATGAAGCTTAAAAATTGATAAATAACCTGCAATTGCAGGTCATTTCAATTCAAGCGTGAAAATTAGGTTGTTTTCTGACTGAAAAGATGACCAAATGGTGCGGGAGGATACTTTAATTTAAAAATTAAAAAGACATTTTAATTATCACATAGTGAAGTTTGAAAAGAATGATTAGGGATCGAATCTCATCATCGACAGTGTAGGCAATCTTTCAAAATGAACCTTTGGGGGCTGTTTGGTTCACGGAATCTTAGATTACCCCAGGTAATAAGATTACCTGCAGGAAGGTAATGTGAGATTATGGGAATGTAAGATTACCTGATGTGTTTGGTTAAAGTTGTAGGAATGTAATATTAACTTGTTTGGTTGAAGGTTATGTTTTAGGTTATATTACATCAATTACATAAATGCCCTCATAAAAATAGAAAATTGTAAATTACAAGTCTCTTTTTATTTTTCATAGTTCAAAATTTAACAAGATGGTAATAATAATAATAATAAATTAATAATAATAATGGAATGCATAAAAGCACTCTAAAGATGCAATTCAAAAATTGAGTTTTAATCTTAAGATGCCTTTTTAATTCTCGCCTTCAGCCATATAATAGCCCAATTCTCATTCACCAACCATTCGGCCATGACAAGCAACTTAGACCACAACAGCAATTAAAATCAATGCAATTTCAGCAGATGAATAAAAGAAGGATATTTGAGGGCAATTTTGGAATATTAAAAAGTAATCTCACATTACCTAACAAAAACTTGGTAATCACATTACCTCAAATATACCTCGATTTCTTATGTGGCAGTCATCTTATATTACTTAGTATCTCACATTACATAAACCAAACATGGTAATCTAACATTACCTTCCTCAGATTACCAAGGTAATGTTAGATCCCCTGAACCAAACGCCCCCTTGGGGTGATGATTCAACCTTTTTGGAAAGAATAAAAAGGCAATCAAGTGTCTACACGCGCGCGATTGGTCGACACTTCCTATAATAATAAGAACATATACGCCTAAAATCGCCACCGTCTTCATCCGTATACAGACAAAACATCCTTAACGATACATCGTGGAATACAAAGTACCAACTGTCGTCTCACCTCGTCATATCCTACTCACAAAACCTCGATCCTTTTCGAGTTTCCCAGAGAAGATCGAGTTCTAGCAATGACGACGCCGGAAACCTTGAGCCGCGAGCAGTGCCTGTACATGGCGAAGCTAGCCGAGCAAGCGGAGCGGTACGAGGAGATGGTGAAATTCATGGACAAGCTGGCGGCGGATTCCGCCGCTGCCGCCGCCGAGCTGACGGTGGAGGAGCGCAACCTGCTGTCGGTGGCGTACAAGAACGTGATCGGGTCGCTGCGTGCGGCGTGGCGAATCGTCTCGTCCATAGAGCA
Source organism: Ipomoea batatas (assembly GCA_002525835.2). Taxonomy (NCBI): domain Eukaryota; kingdom Viridiplantae; phylum Streptophyta; class Magnoliopsida; order Solanales; family Convolvulaceae; genus Ipomoea; species Ipomoea batatas. The sequence continues at coordinate 1,805,258 of CM008335.1, read as the reverse complement.
GAAAGAGGAGAGCCGCAAGAACGAGGACCACGTCGTACTCGTTAAGGATTACAGATCCAGGGTCGAGTCTGAGCTCTCCGCTGTCTGCGCCCAAATTCTCGGCCTCTTGGACCACCACTTGATCCCCTCCGCCGCCGCTTCTGAGCCCAAAGTCTTCTACTTGAAGATGAAGGGCGATTACCATCGCTATTTAGCGGAGTTTAAGGTTGGGAATGAGCGCAAAGAAGCTGCCGAGGAGACTATGCTGGCTTATAAAGCTGCTCAGGTATATAATCAACTTTCTAATTTAACTTCCCTTTCTATAGTTCATGAGAATTGATTAAGAATTAAGGCAACAAAGTTTGAGTTATGTTTAGGTTAACTAGATTACGGAGCAAAATTTGAGATTTTCTAGGTTACCAGCCAAGTTGGTTGAGCTATTTACTTGGTAATCACATAGTTATAAGATTTTCTTGATTTGAGCAAGTCAGCTATGGTCTATTTACCACATTGTGGTTCTTTGTTGGTTAGGGTTACAGTCGGGTTTAATAGTTCAATTCCTTAAAAGGAGTGGCTTATTAACTTTCTTACTTTGAACCTTTTAGCTATGTGTAACCTAGATTGGTTTACCTGGTCCAATTAGAGTCACTAGGTATTTACTTGGTAATAACATAGTTACAAGTCCTGACTCTCTTTCTTGGTTTGAGACTATGGGCAATATAAGTTGTTTACCTCCTTGTGGTTTTTGTTGGTTAGGATTACAATGGGGTTTAATAGTTCAACTCCTTAAAGGAGTGGCCTATTAACTTTCTTACTTCAAATTGATTAACTATAAGCAACCTAGATTGGTTTACCTTGGTCTGATCAGCAGGGTTTACTCCGTGCATACCCTCGATAGTGGCTGCAGGTTTCCTTCGGCCTTTGTTACATAAAAATTAAGGTTTTCAGCAGAGTTGAGTGTATTGGACTTTCTTGGATTTGTCTTTTAAAGATCTTTGAACTGTTGTTAGGATGAGCTGCAACTGTTTGGATGGGTGTGTAAAGTTTGATTTTTTTGACTGATGATCAAATTAAGGGTTGTGTTTGCGTATAATGTCTGAAGTCTTTTGCCCTGTTGGTTAAGGTTAGGTGTTCAGCCCTTTTCAGTTGATGTAATTCACAAATTTGTTCCATGAGGGTGATTGAAACCGAACCGAATCTCCACATATGATCTTTGGTAACATATATCTTTGAAACAGCAAAAGATTCGGTTTTGGTTTTGAGATTTTCAGTTTAGGCTGAAAAAAAGCTAGCAGTGACAATAAGGTTGTAAGGGTGTTTGGTCGCTTAAACAACATGTAGATATCTTGCTTTCCATGACATCATGATATATAACATTTTAACCACATCTAATCTCGAAACTATCATTAATTCATTCTTTTGTTTCTGGCTACACGTACTTCAGGATGTTGCAGTTGCTGATCTTGCTCCTACACATCCTATACGGTTGGGTTTGGCACTCAACTTCTCGGTATTCTACTACGAGATTTTAAATGCAGTGGAAAAGGCGTGCGGCATGGCTAAGCAGGTTAGTCAATCTCTACTTCTATCAGGGGTTTCGGTTATGAGTTTGGTAACTTCAGTCTTTTTACGTTGCTGAATGGCTGAATGTATAAGCTATCTTTTAATTTCGTCCTAAATGATTTGATAGCTTTAATCTGATTTCGAAATGTGTAACATTGGTTACAATTAAAACCCACGTCTATTCCTATCAATTTATCGATGGGGATGGAATTTGGCCTGCCAAACACCAAATCTAAGAGGCCTCGGTGGCTTGCCTTGGCTAGGTCAACTAACTGCTATGAATAACCATTTTTCCGTTATTTCTTTCCATTAGCTGTTAAGTATGTTAGTAGTCATTGGATCTTAATCTCATATTTTTGTGTTCGGTTTTACCTTTTCCCTGTATGCATATTAGACAGCTATTTGGTTAAGATGTCACTGAAATTGTTTTTATTCGAAGGTGTCTAGCTTATCATATGTTTTCCCGTTTATACACAGGCCTTTGAGGAAGCCATTGCCGAGCTGGACACTTTGGGCGAGGAGTCCTACAAGGATAGCACGCTCATCATGCAACTTTTGCGGGATAATCTCACTCTCTGGACTTCTGATATGCAGGTAAATTAGAACTCAACGAGAACTTATTGGTATACCTTCCCAGGGATATGATTACACACGCTAGCGTGTCTTACAGAACACACATTATAGTGTCAAACATTCTCCTTCATTGGCTTTTGAAAACGCAAAAAATTTCTCTATACGAGACAAACTGGTCTGATGATCTTTGATCATGTAACCGGAATGATTTTAACATTAACTAACATTGGTCTTGCATAACCAATGATAGGACTAATTGGACTCCTTTTTATGCCAATCTATTAACTGCCCGATGTTCAAACAAGAAACTAAATAACTTCTCCGCTTTTGTGATTGGATGCAGGATCAGACGGCCGATGCTTGAGTTGAATCACT
>CM008335.1:1785468-1802752 GCA_002525835.2 Ipomoea batatas | reverse complement strand
GACAGTCAGCCAACACAATCGAACAAAGAACAAGAGAATTGCTAAAGAACCAAACCGTCTAGTTTCTTTCCATTCAAAAATAGGTTACCATGTCCTGGAATCACACAGACTAGAACGGGGCCATAAGGAGAAGTAAAAGGGTTGATTTTACGACTTGCATGTGCAATCCACAATTAACCAACACAATCGAACGAACAAGAGAATTACTAAGTAATCAAATCGTATAGTCTGTTCTGTTCCTTTAAAAAATAGATTAGCATAGCATGTAGTCCTAGAATTAGAGACTAGAATGAGCACTTATTGTGGAGTAACAGGCTAGCATAGCATGCAGCAGAAGAAGCTAATATATGGTTGAGTACGTTGTATTATATTGAGGAAGTGCAGAGGTATGGGTGGATGAGTTTTAGTTGCTTTTGCCATAATTTATGTGGTCCTCCGATCCAACAGCTGAACGACCATGTACTAGGCTACCATTAATCCTATCGAACAAAAAAAGATGAATTGTCAAGACAACGCCGACGGGCAAGCTTACTCAATTGTCGAACCTATAATTTGGTACGTACCTAAGCTACAATTGAATTGGTACCAATGACTCATATCATCATAGCGTGAAGAGTTTAATCCGTAACTTGGGAGTTGGGACATTTGAAAAGTCCACCTATTTATTAATTTACTTGTAATGTTTGAGGAGCAACACAAATTGTATTTCTTTTTTTTAATAATATTTCGGTTCACCCAACAAAAACACTCAAATGATCTCTTTTTTTTTTGAAAATCACTCAAATGATCTCTATTGAGTGCGAAAGTATCATTCCACTCGTGAGTTATTTGATCAAAACTTTATTTGAGTTAATTTAAATTATTTGAGAAAAGCTCAAATTGAAAATTTGTGGGCTTTTTTTTACAATGCAGTATCTGGTCCTAACTACTTTCTCAACCTATTAAAACACAAGAATCAATATTGCCTCCACTGAGACTCAAACCCACCATCTCCTATATAAAGGGAAGGGTTTGATACCACTAGACCACAAGGTCCTTGACTGAAAAATTGTGGGCTTATGACTTGTGAATCACACTTTTCTTAAAATTAATTTATTTCCTCTCGAGAGTGCTAGAGGTATTGAAGAATCGATTTTTCAATATACAATAGGTTACCAATGCAACGAAAATATTTGAACATTCAAATATAGTCATTATTGACGAACTTCAACAAAGAAATAAGAAAAAATTGTAAATTATGCCTCCATGTATGTCAATTATATATTAATGTCACCCATGAATTACTAATGGTGTAAATGTTGCTCTTCAATTTTTAAAACGTGACATATATTTGTCCCTCCCCTGAATCATTAGTGGTGTAAATATGGTTATCTACCGTTTTTCTTATTCGAAGACCGCATTTTTTTCCTCAAATTTTTTTCTTCATTATTTGTTCTCCTTCCACGGACCGGACAACAATGTTTAATTTCTCCTTCTTCCTATTAGGGGAGGGACAATATATGTCACATTTTGAAAATTGATGTGCAACATTTACACCACTAATAATTTAAGGTGACATTGATAATTTGACATATTTGTGATATAATTTTTCTAAGAAATAGCACTTCAAATTTTATAGAAGTGTTTTTTTTTTTTTGAAAGAATTTTATAGAAGTGTTAGATAACATTTCAATGAGAGTAAAGTAGTTCATAGGATAAAGGTTTTTTATGCAACATTGTACCCAACAATATTTATAGGGAATTAAAAAAACACCCAATCTTATATATGGAGCTCGAATCTCAAATAAGAACAAGAAGCTAGGCAAGAGTAGTTAGTAAAAAAATAAAAAAGTTGGATGTTGGACCACTGAAATGCTGCATGCTTCAATATATTGATAGACATGCATATATAAGTCCAATAAAAGCTTTGTTGGTGTTTGCAAACCCCATCTCATCTCCATATCATCATCTTCAATTCTCTTTCTTTTTTCTTCATAGAATAACAGAGCTTAGATCGAGAAGGGTGGGAAAGCTGATATTATGGCCTGTTTGGTTGGACGTAGTTTGGAGGGAATTACAATTCATTGAATTGCAATTCAGTGAATTCCCAAACTACAGTGTTTGGTTGGAGGGAATTGCAATTCCGCAGAATTGCAATTCCCTCCGAATGATGAATTGCAATTCATGGGGTACCCCCCATGAATTGCAATTCGGTGGAAAGGAGGGGCAATTTGTTGGTGCAAAGACAATTTTGCCCCTCCTCCTATACCCGTTTTTTTTAAATATGAAATAATAATAATAATAATAATAATTATTATTATTATTATTTTTAAAGAATTGTTTATTATTATTATTATTATTATTATTATTTTGAAAGAATTATTATTATTATTATTATTATTATTATTATTATTTGAAAGAATTATTATTATTATTATTATTATTATTATTATTACTACTACTACTACTATTACAACAACATCTATCACAACAACATTTATCACAACAACATTTATCACAACATAAGGACATTTTAGTCATTTTGTCACTTCTAACATTTCAATTCCCTGTACTCCTATTTCTGCATACCAAACACTGTAATTTCAATTCCTACTTTATTCATTGAATTGCAATTCCACGGAATTACAATTCTTTTCCACCCTAATTCCCTCCTCCCAACCAAACGCCATGTTAAGGTTTGAATATGTGTAAGCTGCAGTCCTACACGTGATGATGATGAGGAATAAACATGGTATTTTTTTTGGGTATAAAAAGGTAATAATGTTTTCTAGTTTATTTTCATCTAATTAAGAATTCTTGGTGTCTAACTTCAAATGCTAAACTTTGTAGGTTCTCAGGAACGGAATTTATCTCGTGTGCATCTTTAAAGTGCATGACTACTGATTTTTCATAAAATAACGATTTAATTTGTACTTTGTAATTCGTAGTTTAAAGTTAATGTAGCTATAAATTAAAGGTGATATCAGCCCACTCCAACATACACAAATATACTAAGGCTTCCCATAAACACAACTAAAAAAACAATGTTTTTTTTTTATGTGCCATTATACCTTGAAAAACAATTATTTTTTCGTAAAAGTGATTATAATAACAGTGCACTGTTAACATATCATTTGATGTTCAATACAATAAGGTTTAGTGTTTAGAGGAACATATTTTTTCATGTTATTTTTGCTACAATGATAATACTCAATAATAATTAATATAATAACAATAATAATGAGTAAACTATTTATGAATATATCTAATGATAATAAAGATATTTAAGAACATATCTACCACCTAAGCAAATGCTCAAATGGAAATATCATAAATATAATAAATGAATATATTCATGATGAATTTGGGTAAGAAATTAAAGTCATGGGTGAATATATTCATAATAATTACATATAAGATCTCACATCGAAAAACTAGAAGATTTTTTTTTACAATATTCAATCCTATATATACATACATATCTATTTCTACTTAGAAACTGGTGAAGGAGTAAATTATGAGATCCGCCTCAATTGACCTACAGACGACCCACAAATACTTGTCCATTAGTGCTCATAATAAAATCAAATTCATATCTTATTTTTTAAACCATACACCATATTGCTACTGTAAAAGTGCAAAATAATAATTTTTCAATTTAAAATAAATTGGTTGATTAATTGAAGTGTGTCTTAGACACACATATGGTGGTTGTTGAGTAGTGCATTTAGTTGGAATTTTACTTTTTGCATAATGGAGGGATAGATTTATAATGTAACAAATTAAATAATTCAATAATCCATAAATGTAATTGCTTTAAAATCATTTCTGACAGGAAAACAAAAAAGAATCATTATTACACCATCACTGCTCTCACTCCATAACTTCGCTCAGTTTTTTCATTGACTAACCATTCACATATCAACTTTTGACTTTCACTATATTTTTTTATTTTATTTTTTATTTTTTTGAAAATTCACTATCAACAATTCACAACCATTAGCCAAAAACATCCAAATTATGTGCTTAAGGGTCAAAGGGCGCCAGCGCTACCTTCCCCGCGTAAATTTGCTTCTTAATAATGTGACAGGATTTGATTAGTTTTCTTTATTTAATTATTATGATATAAGTTTTTAAATTAAAAAATGAACATTTTCAAAAAAATAAATAAATAAATAAAAATGAACATCAGAGTATCAGACAAATGTAAATATTAAGAGGTATATTTATAAAGAGAATACTATGTATTATAAAATGATACAACTCTACGCTGGTTTCATGAGAGATTGTCAAGTGACACTTATTTCAGACAAAATATCCATTTATGAGTTATCTTTTGTATTGGAGTTAGAGTTTTGTTTTGATTATTGTATCATTTGGTGCTTTTGATGAAAAGCTTATGCATAGTGGGAAATGGTTAAAGCCCGCCTATGCGTGAAATATCATTTAAATACACATGCACATACATGGGTATGATAAAATGAAAATTTGTTCCCCATGCGAACTGCACAATCAGTTATCAACGAATGCACAATTAGACATTACAAAATGCACAATAGGTAGTTTGTATGTTTGCACGGGATAGGTAGTTCTCATTTGATCATGTCCATATCCTAATATTGGGAGGGTTTAGGTGAGAACACCTCGTCGCCTCCATTGTAAAAAGTATGAACATATCCACACCCTACATATTGAGAAATCAAAAATCAGGATCCTACTGTTACTAAACTTTCAAATTTGCAATAATTATAAAATTAACCATGCTCTTAATCTTTGATTAAGAAAGATTAAGAGCAATATGCACGCAAAGAAAGAACAATATGCACACAAAGATTAGGAGCAATATGCACGCAAAGAATGAACAATATGCACCCAAAGAAAAAAAAATATAAAAATTTACTAGCTATAGAGGCAAAACTTGTGTGAGACCGTCTCACACAAGTGTGACCCTTTACTAGAAGATAAATCATGCACTCGAAGAAGGAAAAAAGGGAACAATATGCACCAAAGAAGGAAAATAGTGTACCAAAAAAGTGAACTTATACTAAATTACCATAATGCTACCGTATTTTTTTCATTCATTTTGGGCGAAATCAATAGTTGATATTTAATCCATTTTTCACCTAAAACCTAATTCACATCTGATCTCTAGTGTGTGTGTATATGTTTATATTTATTTATTTATTTATTTCTACCAAGTAAGGTACTAAATAAATATTTATTATAACTTCTAGATATTTATTTAGAAAGGTTATAAAAATGTTAGGAGCTGCATCTATTATAACTTCTAAATTTACGCCTACATTTTCGATCCCTAAATCTTGTAGAATATCATGACCAAGATATTTTCCTTATTTTCTCCAAAATAATAATTATTATTATTTACATTTTTTTTATAAATATATTAAATAATATAAGTAATGAAATTTATATGTTTTTAGGTGATAAAAAAATTTATAACCGTGCATATAATTACACTAGAAGGTCAGCGAACCAATGCGCCCATATGTTAGCAAGGGTGACTGGCTCTCAATCTGGCTCTTAAAATCTTATGTTTTGTGACTTAGCCAGCAAATGACCACAATGAAGTAAATCAGTTGAGATTGTCTATAGTTGACAGGTTCAAATTAAGAATGGCAAGTAGACCGTTTTGACTGGGTGCATATTTTTACTCCGTGCTATATTTTTCTCAAGATTTTTTTTTTTTTCAGTGGTGCGGTTAGCACTGAGGAAAATAAAAGAGTTTTATTGTATTTAGAGAGGAAATAAATATATTTTTGCTTAGAATTTAGAAATAAAAAGAGTGAACTGGCCTCTCTTCCTCAAGAAGTCCTTTACCCTAAACATAAATGCTCACTTCCTACATAAAGCTCTCATTGGAACAGACTCCAGAGTGCAGCCCCACATCTCTTCATATCCCTCTTTCCCCACTCTCTTTCTCTATAAAAGAAAAAAGTAAAAACAAGAAGGCCAAGAAGCAAATTGAGAGCAGTAATCGTTTAGATAGACATAGGAAATGAATTAAATTTTGTGATGATGAGAAGATTTTGATAGCAGAGCATAGTGAAAGAAGCTCTTTTTTTTTGGGTTGTTTTTTTTATACTTTTTTTTTTTTTTGGGTTTGTGTGGCTTTAATGGCTGACAACAGCTATGATTGTGTAGACTCAGACCTACCCTGCACAGAAACCATCAGGGCTCTGTGCTTTGATGATCTTGATTCTGTTGCCACAGATAGGCAAACCCATCAATCTGATGGTGGTGAAGGTTTGATCTTTGGCAATGGTGGATCAGACCCATTAATTGATTTTCCAATTTTGAGTGAAGAGAGCTTTTGCTTGATGGTGGGGAGGGAGAGCCAGTATATGCCTGCAGATGATTATCTCAGCAGATTGAGAACTGGGGAATTGGATTTGACCTTTAGAAGAGAGGCTCTTGATTGGATTTGGAAGGTGGGTTTGATTTTTCTTCTTTCCTTTTATCTGAATTTTTTCCAACTTGTTATTGTTATTATTATTGATTTTTTCTTTGTCAAGAGAGTACTTCACCATTGTTGATTGCATTGAAAACTCTTGGTTTTGACATTCATTTGAAGGATTTCCAGATAATGGGAATTCTTTAAACAGATTGATGTCTTTTTTGTTAGCTGAACAGATCATGTTTATCTTTTTGTTGCTTATTCTACTTGGTGAAACTTGTTGATGGTTTGGTGATTGAATCTATTTTGAATCTTTGATTCAGTTTAGGTGACATTTTGATTGGTAAAGTTTATAGCTTTTATTAATTCTGATCCTAAATAGAGGAGATTCAAGAGACTTCTTTTGAGTGTTTAATGCTCCATAACTGTCAATTCTATGCAGGCTCATTCCCATCTTGGCTTTGGAGAGTTTAGTTTTTGCCTATCAATGAATTACTTGGATCGTTTTCTCTCAATGTATGAACTGCCAGTAAGTATTTATCATTGATTTATCTGTTCTGATAGTCAGGTAGATTGTGTTTAAGGCCTTGAAATTGTGATTTTCTTGACTGATTGTGAATTCGTTTCTTGGGATTCATAGAGAGGTAAAACTTGGGCAGTGCAATTGTTAGCTGTGGCGTGTTTATCGCTAGCAGCTAAATTGGAGGAGATCAGTGTGCCTTTGACTGTGGATTTACAGGTGAAGATTGTCTGTCTGTCTTTAATCAGTTTAATGTATAAATTCGTCGAATTTTGGTTAATGGTTTGTTTTGAGTACTCTCTGTGGATCGATTATGTGGTTAATCATGTGTCTTGACACAGGTGGGTGACCCGAAGTTTCTGTTTGATGGTAAAACCATACAGAAAATGGAACTTCTCGTGTTGAGCACGCTGAAGTGGAGAATGCAGGCGGATACGCCTTGCTCGTTCATAGACTACTTCCTAAGGAAGATCAATGGTGATCAGTTACCCTCGTTGCACGTGATTTCCCGATCAATGCATCTTATATTGAGCACAATTAAAGGTCGGTGCTGTCTCTCTTTTCGTTCTCCATGATCATTATGTTGCAAACTGTTTTGTCTCTGTAGTGTTCGTTTTCCTTGAATTGTTGTTTGATTGCTTGAACGGAATGCAGGCATCGACTTCTTGGAATTCAGGCCTTCTGAGGTAGCTGCAGCCGTGGCCATATTCGTTTCAGGGAAAACGCAAGCAATAGACATTATCAAGGCAATGCCTTCATTCACCCAAGAAGCACAAAAGGTATCTTGAAATGCCCCCAGAAAATACATATTCTAGGCAGGACAGATCCTCTTTTGGTGTTATTTCTCAGTTTTTCGGGATATAATGATGCAATTAAACCTCAACTTCTGCTAAAACTGTTAAAAAACAAATCTTGATAGCCATCTGCTGTTTGTCATACACCTTTTGCTCATAAAAACCGAATCTTGATAGCCATCTGCTGTTTGTAATACACATTTTGTTCAAAAAAAATGAATCTTGATAGCCATTTGCTGTTTGTAATACACCTTTTGCTAAAAAAAAAACGAATCTTGATAGCCATTTGCTGTTTGTAGTACACCTTTTGCTAAAAAAACCCGAATCTTTATAGCCATCTGCAACTAGAAATGGACTGTCCTTGCCTAGAATCATACATCATATCATCTGATCAAAAACCAAATCATACTTTCAAAAAAAAAAAAAAACCAAATCATGATCATCCACCATTATCAAGTAATCTAAACAACTGAGAATTGTGGATTTGCAGGAGAGGCTGGCGAAATGCATGGAGCTGATTCAAAACCTGAAACTGAAGAGAAACGCGGGGGTGAGTGGCAGCTCGATACCCCAAAGCCCAAACGGCGTGCTGGAAGCAGCGTGTTTGAGCGACGAGCAGACAGCCGGGTCATGCCCGAGCTCATCAACCTCCACCCCAGACACCAAGAGAAGAAGACTCGAAACACAACACAACAAATGATGAGAAGCCATGAAAACTCCACCACCAAACATTCCTAGTAATACTACCATCTTTAAAGGGGACTTTTGAGATATTATTAGGGCCATGAAATATGGTTTTTGTCTGTTCATTCATATAATTTTTGTTTTTTCCTTGGCAGCTGCAAAATCACACCTTATGGCCAAATAAGAGTTTTGGTTGAATGGAAATTTTGGTGTGGCAGTGAAAAAGACTTACAGACAGGGAAGGTCCCCAAGGAATGAGAATTGGGGGGAGGGTAGAGAAATGGGTCCCAGCTGTTAATAATAATAATTATTATAATAATGATTATTATTATTATTATTATTATTACCATTATATAATAAAAAAAACATGAGGTGTCAACCAACCATAGTAAAACAAAAAGGTGAAATTTTGATGAGTTTTGTGTTGTTGTAGATGTATACACTTTTTTTTAATGTTTATTTGATTATTAAAATAGACAGAAAATGGGAATTTGAGGGGAAAAAAAAAAGAGATTAAATTCCCTTTTTCTGCAATGGAAATTGAGTGCTGTAAAATTGACTTCAAATCATAAAAGGGGTACTATTGGCAACGGAGTTTCAAAAATGGCGGGAAACTGGGTGTCAACGTTGTGTCGTTTATCGTATATTCGTATACGACGTCGTTAAGTTTTGTTTTTGTATCTTTCACGGTGATTGACAATAATGCCCTCAGTTGGACCATGGTCCAGGCCCACAAACCCCTCTTTGACCGGTCAATAGGATTTTCATTGTTTTTTGCGTATCACACTATTATCATTTATCCATAATGCAATTATTTTTCTTATTCTTTTTTTTTTTTGGAACAGTTTTTTTATTCTATAATAATAATAGTAAGGAAAAAGTTATGGGGTAATTATAGAATTTATCCTTAAGCTATTATATGCGTTGCATTTTTTGTTATTTTATTAACTTTTTGTGCTCACTTTTCGTCCTTATGTTATAGTAACGTTATATATATTTTCATAATGTTTTGATAGTAAAGTGACGAAAAGTACAATGCCAATGACAACTTATGGATGAAAAGTGAGCATGACTGACAGGGATGAATTATACAATTAGTAACAATGTAATAGTGTTGTTTGGAGATTAGGAGGAAAACGACAACCGTTTAGCTTCTATGTAATAATTCGTAAATCACATAGAATAAAAGTAAACCACACTAACAATACATTGTGCGACGAGCTCAATTACAAAATTCTTGCAAAAATCACACTTGCAACTTTTTAATATAAAAATTATACTCCATGGTATCGTTTTATTCCATTATTATTAGAAGGTGACAGGAGATTAAAAAAGGTAGTACAACGTTTGGCGTTTTGACTGAAGAAGTAACAGGTAAGCATGCCAGCATGGTAGAAATGGATTATAAAATGTTAGCCATTCAACTGCTCTGATATTGGGAGATCCCAATAAAGCTACACACCTATATGCAATGCCATATGGGAATAAAACAATTTCTTAATTTTTATCACCACATACGAGATGTCGTAATTGTACTTTATATTTTTGATAGATTTATATTCTTTTTATTTATATTTTTCATCATATATATTATTCAATTGTATTGAACATACGACATGATTACATATGATATTGTGAAAATATCTAACATAATATGTTAAAGAAAGTACGCTTAGGACCTTCTCTTGTGTATGTAAGTTTGTCTCGAGCACATAATGATTTGTAATTTCTCTAAAAAAATATATATATAAATTTAAAAAATGTAGTAAGTTAAACACTTAAACCAAAAGCACTCAAATAGTTGTATGGACATTTGGTACAAAAAATATGTACAAGTGAAAAGTGGGCAAGGTAAAAAAGTGGAATAAAAGTAATGACTTGTCAGGCATTGTTGGTTCATGCTGACCAGTCAATTTCAAGTTTTTACCGCACAGTGGCTATGGTGTCAGGATATGATTACTCAATTGGGAAGATCGGGAATCTTCATAAAAAATAACTCACAGTAAATTTAATGGACATTTAAATATAATCAACATGAATATTATATTATAATCAACATCTAATCAATCATGATGAATAATGGAATATTACTTTTTTATATACTAAGAAAAATTTACAAAAATCTTGACATTATCATTCCAATACAATTTGTTGTCAAGTAATGTTAAATAGGCTCCAAAATAATATACATAACTACATAAGACACAATCCTACAATTTCAATCCTAGCCTATGAGTTTCTGAAACCCTAGCCTGCTAAATTTGTCTGATCTTGCCAATAATGAATGATTATGAAACAAGTAATACTATGCTTAAGGCAAAACCATAGCTGAATCGATCAAATAGTTGATTTAATAATTACATTTTTAAATTTAACTCTCTATATGAGCTGACTATTAGTGTTATGAGTTTAAACCGATCAGCTATGAACAACCTAGTCTAGTTTATCTTGTACTACGTATTTGTTTGCTAGATAAAACACACTTTTGAGTACAGGATGTAGACTTATGCATAGAAGAGTACATATTCCTTTAATAAGCATCAGAAAAACATAAAATTAGGAGTGGCAGGGCAGTACATTCTGGTGTAGCATAGTACAAAACTTGCATTTATTCATGAATAGAATACGGAGTACACATACAACAATGAACCAACCAATGCATTCCCACATGGTGTCGTGTCAAAACAAGGTATGTTATCTTCGAAAAAATTAAGACAATTGTTCAGACCCTCTCAGTATTCACTGCTGACAGGAAAAAAATGGCATTTCTAGCTACCTGTTTGCTGTTATTTCTTAAACAACAGGGACGAGCCGACATGGTCTGAAAGGTGATGGAAGTTTGGGTTTTTATGCTCTTCTAATTTACACTATGGGGAAACAACTTCAGGTTTCTGACGTATAAATTGAATTGCAGAGTAAATTAAATGAAATCGGGCTGGCCTGTGGATGTTAGGCAACGGTGCCACATGCGGCTGTTGTGGTCGACACATCTTGCTTGAGAAATGACTTCCGGGATTGGGAAGTAGACATAGTGAGTGTTGCATATTCCCACTGTGATGCCGCTGTATCCAGCAAATGCCCCGTGAACCTGATAATAGCACCAAAATCATCATGCGGTGTAAAAGAGATTCCTAACCACTTTGATGTATAGTTGCATAGACAATAAGACAAATATGGCTAATGCAGCTTTGTGGCGTTTGTTTGGAAATCTATCAGCCAATTGGTTAAATTAGTGTTGGAAAGATATCAAGGCAGCAATTAACAGCGGGTTTTTGGTAGTGAAATGAACAGAAAATGCGATTGAGTCTTAATAGCCACCCCAAAAGAATAACCAAAATGCGCTTAAAGGACTTACAGCGTTTTGACCAAGTACAGTGCAGAGAATTCCATCTGATGCATTTGCACGACATGCCCGGATCATGTATGTAGGATCAATGTATTTCACATCAGCCGGGACTCCAATCTCCCTGAAATACTTCTTTACCTGGCAAGAAATTATGCAGAGCATTAGTACTTCAAAGAAAGAGTCTGAAAATTACAGTCTCAACTATCCATAATCTATCAAAATTGCATTATAGAGAAGGAAATGACCTAAAATGAAAAAAAAAAAACATTATGGCATCAAAATAATAACACTGCATGCCTCAAACTTGGCAACATCAATCTATTACATCAAATAATGGATATCAAAGAGAGAAAGATCGACACAGGTGCAACATCTAACCTCTTGTTGTATATGAACACCTATGTCTCCAAGCACAGCATTTCCAGATGCATCTGTGGCATTTGTTTTCTGAAGGAAATTCTGCAAAGGAAGTTGAATTAAATAGCAAATTAATAGATCACATATGAGGTCCAACAGTCATCCTTCCTTAAGCTTGAATGGAAAGAATAAAAACTATAAATAAATAAATAAATTATCTGTTTCTTTTGTCAAGGAGAGATTTAAAAAAAAAAAAAGTTTTTTATTTTTTAAGAAGATATTTCAGAAACTGTTAAACTTTGATTTTCCAATGGTACTTTGAGCAGAAATATTCTTTTGCTAATGTGTCTTGTCCAAGACCAGCTTTACTCAGTAGAACAGTAGTTGTCGCAGATGATTTGATCTTCATCTTTGCTTGTAAGCTTGGTACTAATTTAGTAAGGTCAATTACCTAACCTACCTACTATGTACTAATGCATATCGAATATTCATGGGCTGAAGATAGATGAAATCTCTGCAGAATCCTTAGTGCAGACAACCTTCTGCATAAATTCTCTTCCCTTAAAGGTGGCAGGATATAGAGAAAATGCAATTTATTCTCTGAATGAGGGGATAGATTATTCCTGTCATTCTATTCTCATTATATCCCTTTGCATGCAAGACAAAGTTCCGTTTTCCATGGCCAAACCAGTGGAAATAAAATATGGCAGGATAGGGATGCCCCCCAGAATTTTACTATGTATCTTGAACAATGAACATCACTAGATTAATAGAAGACCAAGTTATACTGTTCCTCTGACACAGTATCTCATGTACCAAGGACAACAAAGAAATAAAAGCATAGAATAGTTCACCTGCCCAGCTCCCTCTGCAACACAGAGCACAGCTGAACCCTTCGTCTCAAGAAGATACTTTAGATGTCTCAGTACACCATGAGGTCCATGCAGATTAAAAGGTACCTGGAAATTGCAATAAAAGATGTCTCACCAATGGAACTATAGATACTATTTTCAATAGAGTATATAATAGGCATACCTCTGGAATCAAGCATATATCAATTTGGCCACTAGCTAGTGATGCGTGCATTGCTATAAAGCCACTGCTACGGCCCATCAATTTCACAACCCCAATACCATGATAAGCACTATGGGCCTGTCAAAAAAGAAGCAAACCCCAACTCAAAATATTGTGGGAAAGAGTTACAATGTACAACTTTAATCAAAAGGCCCAAATGGTTGTTAAAGACAAAGAAAGCACACTTCAAAACCATTAGGTCAATTGGGCTTGTTCATGAGACAGAATTTTATTTTAAAAACATGAATTGAGTAATTTGTGGGATAGCGTAGAGACATGACTAAATTGATCTTTCAACTGTATTATGGAACTAGTGAATGTAATCATAGTTAGACGCGTAGAACTAAAGTTGTATGAAATTGTCAACAGAATGAAATCAAGAGAACCCTATCATTTAGTATGGAAACAAAGCATAGGAAAACAAGAAACAATTGAAAAGCTTGAAGGATGTTTGAGGTAAGCGATACCGTCCGTTATACAAGATGGTGATGGGCCAATACCTCAATGTAAGCAGAATTAATTGCTCTTTGTGCTTCTTCCACTGCGGTATCAAAACCAAAAGTTTTATCCATGAGCAGAATATCATTGTCTATGGTTTTCGGCACACCAACCACAGCCACCTTTAGACGCCTCTTAAGACACTGAACATCAAGTAAAGGAAGGCAAACTAAACTGTTAGTAAACTCTGGTATTATCAAAGTTACAAAAGTGGCAGTCAAGGATCACCATACTCCAAAAGATGGACATTTAGAATTCCATGTTTATTCACGGATTAAAAATTTACAAGAACTTTATCCAAGATTGAGTTGAATTCAGTGTAGGTTAACAACCTCATTATGGATAGCATTAGCGCCAGCATGTGTGCCATTTCCACCTAGCACAAAGAGCATATTGATTCCTCTTTGCTGAAACCAAGTAGAAAAGACAAAGTTACTCAACAAAATCATATCTTACAAGGTAGAAATAACATATTTCTCATCAGAAAGTTGATTAAGCACCTCAATACTGTCCACAATGTCAGTGACTTTAGGTCCTCCACGTGAGACTCCTAACAAGCTTCCCCCAGAAAGATGAATGTTTTGAACCACTTTCCTAGATAGCTGGATATCAAGAAATTCGTCAAGAAATTAATTCTTAAAAAAAAACGTTTCTTTACATAAACATAAACCAACTCCTATTTTAGGGTCCTTATCCAGCATCTAAGACAAAATTTCTATAAACTTGTAGTGTTTCATAAAATTAAATCTACCATACTTGAAGATATGTTTGGAAAGCATTAAAAGTATCCATACTCATCACTATCAACAGTAAGTTCTTGATTGGATAACAATGCTCAGGTAAATAACATTCAGAAACAACACCGAGAAGAGAGTACTCACAGGCATTTCAGCAAGATCTTCATCAGAAAAGCCACGATATCCAAAGGGAATTCCTACAATCTTCTTCACACCGTATATCTCAAGTGTAATGACTATCTGCAGCCATCATAGTGGACATAATAATAATTAACTCAATAATCTGACTGTTATATGGCTGCATAGGAAGAAATGTCTAGCATAGATTTCTCCTCTCAGAGATGATCACAATTCATGCATCAGTTTTATCTTGCATATAAAACAATTAAATGCAAAATAATCACTCAAATAGGGATGGTAAAAGCACCTATATAGTGTCACCAAGCAACGAAACAAATGAGGTAATAAATATAGATGAAATTATTCACTTAATAACTACTGCTTTAGCTCTGGTTGTAAAGATAGATAATCAAAGAATTCAGAAAATAAAACTCATACATGAATCAATCAATTAAGAACAGTAAAGAAGAAACAGTAAATATCATACATGTCTGATGACATCATTGAGACCAGGGCAAAGCCCGCCACAAGTTACAATTGCTGCTTTCACCTCTTCAGGTTTGTAGTATATTTTCTCACGAGGACCAGCACGGTGGACCCTGAGTTAAAATATTGATCAATAAAACAAAGAATTACATTCCCACATCAAAAATATAGAACTGGAATTTCGAAAGATACATAAACAAAAACCAGTTTAAGCATCAACTAATTTTGTTACAGCACTTTTCTTCCCAACACTGACAAGTTCACTAATTTTGAGCTAAAAAGAAGCAGAAAGTTTTGAACGTTTTTTCCTAAATTGTGGCAGCACCCATTTCCTTATCTATCTTCAACATCAATGCTTTCACTTTCAAGTTTCACAAGATATATATAAATATAGATAAGTTAATTGATAGCATATAGTATCCCTCCACTTCAGGTCAAACCAAGCTATTGCTTCAAGTTTAACAGAGCATCTAATTTTTTATATGTCATATAATCTTAGCATGATAGTGAAGCTTACCATTGTTCCATCCATGTACAGCTAGGATCAATGCACTCAGCACCTGCTGATGTTGGAGAGGAATAATAGATTGTCTGAGGCATTGCATAAATTCATTAGTCAGAGGCAAATCACAAATGGCAATATACTTTTGAGACTTGAATGAGAATATGACTGAAAATCGTGACAAGAAAAATAGATTCTGTTCCAAAAAATATTACTGTATTTCAAGATTACAGCATGCAAAGGAATCATGAGTAAACACCATTAACTGCTATAAGGAAATGAAAATTCAATAGGAACAGAACAGAAACACACCTTAAGAAGCACTCTGTCATTATTATTGATGTATCCATTCCACTTTTCATCCGAGGGGTATCCTTGTGCAAATTCTTCACTTACTGGTGTTCTGTAATAGAATTGTGCATCAAATTTAATTCAAATAAGGTTCAAAAATTTAAGGAATAAAAAAACAAATAATTAAATAACTAGACAATGAAATACAAAGTAAAAGGCCAGAAGTATACCTCATTCTGAGGCAAAAAGTGGAGGGATACGAAACTGCGTCGGGGAAGACATCGGTGATGTGAGGGATATTGAACCGAGACTCGAACTCCTTCTGGTACTTCAACTTCCAATCAGGATCACTAAAGTCAATGCTGCTTTTCGCACTCTCAGCCGCCTTTACTCGAACGGCGCGCAGTCTCCGGCTACCACTGTTCCGTTTCACCGCCGAGCTCCGCCGCAACGGAGTGGAAAACAGGTGATTGTTGCGGCAGTGAGCTTTCCTGGCGGGCGGCAGCACTGTTCTCGGTCCGATCGCCGAGGAAAGCGACTCCATAGGGAAAAACAAAGCTTAGTAAACGAAAGTATGCGGAGAGAGATATATATGCAGTGACAGACGGCGAGGAAGACGACAGAGAAGAGATCGGAGAGCGACGGACAACGAGAGGAGGCCGGTGGAGTAATTCTTTTCAACTCCCTATTAAATATTAATATTAATTGCTACAAATATTTTTTTCAAAATAATATTTTTTATTCATACTCATCAAATATCAAGTAACTCTCAACTAATTCAAATTCGACTCAAAGTGACACAATCATATTGCAGCTTGTCAACTGGCAAATTATATAGTAAATCATAGTCCACTTTGCAATGTAGATTGTTTATCAACTTCTTTCCGATCTAATAGTCATGATGTGTTCGCTTTAATGGAATGCAAAAGAAAAAATAAAAAAAGATTTTTAATTTGACTACCACTCCAATAGCCTAGTAGACGTGTCTAACTTTTTTTTTCTTTTTCTTTTTTGAGAAATCCGATTAGTAATTACCGAAAATTATGTTAAAACTCTTTTTCTTTTGTTACACAATTTTCTCTTTTTTTCTCGTGTAAAACACTATGAAAATTCACATTAGCCTTGCTCTAGTATCTTTCGTCTACCAGAAACATTAACTGACTTATGATAACTTGTAATATTAATAATTAAGAAGGTAATATCCTTCCATTATACACCCATTTATATATAAAGCAAATAATAATGAAAGAATAATCTGTCTAATAAATAAAAATTAATTAGATTTTAAGTGGAGTTTGGGAGTTAGGACGGGTTAGTTAGGTAGGATCCGGGAGTAGGTGACTTGAGGGCATGAAAACATATTCTAATCCAAAAATGATACAAAAAAAAATAATAATAAACCTAGAAATAGTGTGTGTATATACATAAAAAATTTATTCATCTCATTTTATATATCTGTGGTTTAAAGCTTCTTTTTTTTT
>CM008335.1:1753877-1764538 GCA_002525835.2 Ipomoea batatas | reverse complement strand
ATATTGATTGTATACTTACCGTGTCATCAAATTTGTATATATTTAAATTTTATTTAACGAGTGGTAAATATTTTGATATCAGCACATGTTCCATCTATTAATAAATGTTTGATAATACTTACTGTGTCGTCAAGTAACAAAAAAATAAAATAAAAAATCATCATATAAACAGCCAAAGAGCTTGTGATTGAGTGACATAGTTGTGACTTCGATATAGACTCTTTGTATTTTAATAAGTTGAGAAAGTATGTATGGACACATTAAGCTATAATTCAGTCTAGAAGCCTAAGAACGAACTTACCAATCGACAATTGTAATTACTAGTGTCCATTTTTCAAGTCCACACAATAATTTATCCTTACCACTTCAGTCCTCCTAGACTGAGTAATGGGCCTAGTCCCCAATGGGCTTGGCCCAATAATCATCAACATTATCAAACTTCAATTCTTGATTTGTTTTCGACACATGTACGAGGTATACATGCATGTATATGCATGGCAATCTGTCATGATATGCATGATATGATGCACAAATTGATATATCACATAATAAATAGCATAGCAAAAATTTGCAAAATTAATTACACTTTTAATCTTGATTTGTTTCTCACAAATCATAATTAATCAAGACTAGTAATAAAATTTACCTTCTATTTTTCTTCACCTAAATCACATTTCAACTCCATAATTGAGCCGTCAAAACACAAAATTGTATGAATAATTATAAATTTTGATGGATTACTATCGACAAATGGATTGAAAATGCCGCCTCACCACATATAACTCAAGAATCTAGTGCAGTTTACTTTTCCTGTGATTCCAGATTAGTTAAATCTTAAACCAATGTGCTATCACCACCTCTAATTTTTACTAAATTGACCACATCAATATTCCATAGCACATCCTATTACCTTTTGGACTTCACTCAAAAATGAAAGAACAAAAAGCAGATGAAATCTATCACCAATGAAAAGCTGTCTTCCATTACAAGGTCTAACTTGATGGCTACTTTCCTTAATTTGTCTCTTAATATAATTACGACACTTCAAAGGAAAGAGGTGAGGGGAGGTCGAGTGGGAAGCATTAGCTCGGAAACTCGGGACGCGGAATCAATCAAAAACTGTTACGAATGCCTGAATGGTTGAGGTAGTAATCTTCTGTTTGGAATGGTAAAAATGATGCTGTCAAACAAAAATTGTTTGGCAATTTTCATTGTTTTTTTCAAACATTTATTTATCCTTTGTATTCAAACCATTGTTAATTTTAATTGGGTTAATTAATTTCATCTGAACCATTTCAATTATCTCCACCAAGAGGTTTAGTTGCGCTCTAGGCAACCCAACCAAGTTAGTTTAACCGGACTTGATAATCCCAGGATTATGATGTTTAATGAGCGGATTAGCAAACCAGAATGAGGTCAACAGCGTTGGACTATTAGATGGCACATGTTGTCGTTACTCGTCAAAGGGATTGGTTCCCATCCCATCCCACTCCACCCAAGCTGTCATGTGCCATATGGCATTACAAACAAAATTTTAAAGTTGGGATTTTTTTTTTAATAGTTATAATTGTGAATTGAAATAAAGGTTTTGTTTCCGACATGCATCCATGCTTGAAGTTTTGGCAGATGTAGAAATTGATAGCTGCTGTTCTTGGAGCTCGGCCAGAAAGTGTCGAATTGAATAAGAAGTAATTCTCACACCAGAAAGTCATGAATTCATCAATTCTCTCTTGATCGAGTTTGTGGTATAAGAGGTGTGGACTGGAGTTTACCCAGTACATACTTGAACTCTTTTAGTTGAGCTTATCACACATTTTCATATAGTGATATGATTTTGATTGTCAGCCAAAAATAATTAATAATGCATATGAAGCAGCCAGACAATATACAATATAAATAGGGTCAGAGGGAGTATATATTTCTCCACAAAATATAATAATGCAAAATCATACAAACTAAACAAACATCTCACGAGTGATGAGTTCCCTATGTGTTGGGGTTTGGTTGAACACATAGAACCTTTGAGAGAAAGCCCCTCCCCCCAGCTCAGACCCACACGTGTTGTCCGATCTGACCACCTTACAAAAAGCAGGAATTTTCTTTTCCCCTTCCATGGCAGCTAGCTAGCAGCAATGACAGATTACTTATCATCACACTGTTGAATTCCCAGCATGCTACAACTCAAAGAATCGAGTCGAGTCCAGTATTCTGCCATCAAAACATGATACCAACTGTTATGTTAAGGAAATAAAAGTAAGTATTCGCTGTTAATTATAACTTTTGATACAGTAATAATCACTTAATCTTGACAATTAATATCAAAATAAATCGTTTGTTCGAATCCCGATAACTTTTGGATAGTGGCTTGATCCTGACATCTTGCTGCTACATACAGTTCAGTAAACCCTGCTACACTCACCATCATGACAGTACCTTCCATTTTTTTTTTTTATGACTACCTCACATTCAACAATTTCACCTTCAGTAGTTTACTGAATTTACCTTCATATGCACAAATTACAGTAGATGGATCATGTTAGTTGAGTGTGAAATGTGAAGAAAGCTGTAACTAACCTTCTTTGTGTTGGTTAATTGGACCAGAATTGAAGTGCTTAATTAGATCAGATGTGGACTTGGGAAAGGGCCTGGATCAAGCACTTGGCTTCACATGACTTTGGGAAAATGACCATCACTAATGACAAATTTCAAGTTTTTGATCAATTTTTAATTTTGGTGGTAAAATAATATTAAGTTTTTTTAACAATTGATCATGGATTAAGTATTTGACTTCGATGACTTGATAATTGAAATTCCAAGTTCTAAACAATTTTTTGACAATTGAAAATATTACTTTTTTAACGGTTGATGATTTTGAATTAAGTACTTGACTTTTGTGACTTGAAAACATCATCAACTTTAAATTTTACCACCTGTTTACTAACTGCAAATGCAAAATCTTCTCTCTCATTTTTTTTCATCCCTCCATTTTATTCTCTCTCCTCCACACAAAAAAAAAAATCAAAAAAAATATACTATGAAGATGCTCTAGGACAGACTCAACAGTATAGTATATACTCTGTATATCTATTTTTCTCTCTCTCTCACACACACATATATATTTATTTATTTATTTATTTATTTTTTAAAAAATAGTGTGGTCAGGTACCCCAGTGCTAGAGTGCTAGTACACTGAATAGGCCCATGGATAGTCCCCCAGAATACAAAGTATGCAAGAAATACCTAACCCCAGTCAGAATCTAACCCTGCATTTAACCCTAGTTCAGTTTTATTTAAAGAGAAATTATAGTGGCAGCTAATAAGTCCATTAAGCTCTCCCCTTCTTCTTCTTTCCCTGTCCTCTACTCTTCTTCTTGTAGATGAACAGTTCTGAGAGTCTTCTGACCTAAGCCTGTGTTCTAACAACAACTAATGATGTAAGCATGGAAATGTTTGGAGAGAAAGAGGGCACAATTTTCCCAGTTTTGCTTCAATCATTCCATTCCCTTTGTGGGTTTTGCTTGTTCTTGGTGGGTTCATAGGTGGATGAACTGAACTGAACTAGCAGTAATGGTGCCACCTAACAAGTACAAAAATGGAGTTTTTGTGCTCAAAAGATGTGAAAAGGGGGACTTGTTTCCCAGCTTGCTTTCTTTTCTGAACTGTTCTTGATCATCTTCTTCTTCATCACTACAGTCCAAGAACAATAGCCCAAAGTTCTTGAAAGAATCCCCACAAGTGTCAGTAAAAAGATTGGAATTTTGTCAACAGATCAGAACAGCTAGCCATGAAGAGATCATCACTTGGAGGCTCTGATTCCTTAGGCAAGACAACCTCATTGTTTTTGCTTCTTTTCTTATACACAATTAGTATCTATAGTGCGTGTACATTGAGTAAACTCGTTGTGATCTAACTAACAAAGAGTCCGAAAGAATTAAATTAGTTAAAATTGTCTATAGCTGATCAGCTTAAATTAAATTTTCATTAGGAGTAGAACTTGTAACTTTAAACCAGTTTAAACTGTCTATAGCTGACTAACTCAAATCAGACCAATAGATTACAATTATGTGAAGTAAACTTTATAATTATTGGGATAGTCTGAACAATTTGGTTGAATTGTCAATCATTTGTTACTTTTTTGGTGTTATTAAGGTTTGTGTTTGTTGATTTTAATGCAGATGTTTACGGTAGGGAGTTCCGGTCAATGATGGAAGGTGTTGATGAGGAAGAAGCCGCCGCCGGCGGCTGCGGCGGCGGGATGGGGGAGAAGAAGAGGCGGTTGGGGGTGCATCAAGTGAAGGCTCTGGAGAAGTATTTTGATATGGAGAATAAGCTTGAACCGGAGAGGAAAGTGAAGCTTGCTCAGGAGCTGGGGCTTCAGCCCAGACAGGTGGCGATTTGGTTCCAGAACCGCCGTGCACGGTGGAAGACCAAGCAACTGGAGAGAGATTACGGCGTCCTGAAAGCCAACTATGATTCCCTCAAACGTAGCTACGAAACTCTCCAACATGACAACCAAGATCTCCTCAAACAGGTATCATCTCTTCTGATCTGTTCAAAACTCACCATCACTATTTGAAAGTGTACATCGGATAAACTGGTCTAATTAAAATTAAAAAGACTTATAAAATTATAATTAACCTTTAAATTTTGTAATTTATAAGTCATATTAATTTGATATTTGGTTTGAGACATTTTAATGGTTTTGGTGATACCTTTTGCAGATTCGGGAGCTGAAAGGGAAGATGAATGGTGAGGACGGAGAGAGAAAAGTGACGGTGAAGGAAGAGGCGGTGGAATCCTTTAGCGGCGGCGGCAAGTCGAAACCAACGGCCGCCGACAATGAAACAGAGCTAAACTTCGACGACAACCATTTCCACGGCGGCGGCGGCGGCGGCGGAAACGCCTCGATTTTTGCGGAATTCAAAGACTGGTCATCGGACAGCGATTCCAGCGCGATCATGAACGAGGACAACAGCCCCAACGCCGCCATGTCTTCGTCCGGGGCGGCGGCGGCGGCGGCGGCGTTTTTTACGGCGTCCGACAACCCAGCTCAATTCTCGGAGATCCCGAAAAACATCCTCGGAGATTCCTACGACGACTCCCAGTTCGTGAAAATTGAGGAGCACAATTTTTTCGCCGCCGGCGAGGAGCCCTGCACCATTCTGCTATCGGAAGAACAAGCTCCGACGTTCCCTTGGATCTGCCCTGACGATTGGAACTGGGAAGATGAATCCTAAGATCAAGAATTCTAGAACAACGGTTTTTACCGCGTTCAAATAAATTACAAAATTTCAGGAACATTGGAGCATCAAAATTAGCTCTGTAATCACTGTGTTAAATCAAATTGCACAAAATGAAATTTCATTTGCTTCCTAGGTAGCACCTATCAAAGAATCAAGTCTCAAGAACACAAGACACCCATAAATCAATCACTTCTATGTTCATCGCCATTATGTTACGTCTTTCAGTTACTCAATTTTTCATTGCAATTTATTTTTCACCAAATTTTAGGAACACTTTATAATTTGTAATTTTTTACCGTAATTTCTTTTCAAAATATTGAATTCCCAATCTCAAGAACTTTTCACGTTCCGGCATAATAAAACATCTTAAAAGACACAAATCATATTAATTGAGCTGAACACAGAGACTAGGCATTTGCATACGGCTTACAATGAGTCCTTCACTTTGAGAGGCTGTTTCCACACTGACGCACTTGATCTCTTGTCTTTCTTCTCAAACTTTACTATTGTAACCAACTGAACTGTCTATGCGCATATTTTTTTACAATACTTAATTTTATTATTGTAAAATTAATTCAAATATAATTGGTTTAGAGTATACCCGTAGGATCGACTAATTTTGTGTGATATACTTGATCAAGATGAAGTTAACAATAATTAAATTTGTAAGCTTTAAATATGAAAATTATATTTCATCTAATGAGTTAATTTCATTTTTGGTCCTAAATTTATCGATGACAATCAACTTTTAGTCATTTTTTTTATCAAAACATCCTTATTTGGTCCTAGTATTATTGTGACATGACCGTTTTTGGTCTTTCGTCAACAAAATCGTTGAAATGTCGGTAAATACAAGGACATTTGACATTTTTTTTTATACAAAGTAGGTTGACCAACTATATTTTTATGTTTTTTTTTTCAAAAAAATTCATAATTGAAGATGTTATTGTATTTAACGATATTGAAACTGTTTTGTTAATAGAAGACCAAAAATGATCATGTCACAATAATATTATAACCAAAAATAAATATTCTGATAAAAATGACTAAAAATTAATTATCATATATAAATCTAAGACCAAAAATGAAATTATCTCATCATCTAAGGATGTGTTTGGCAAAGCTTATTTAGGAGCTTATAGCTTATTTTAAGCTACTAATAAGCTATAAACTTTGTTTGGTAATGCTCTCAAAATAAGCTAGTAGCTTAAAATAAGAGCTTATTTTGAAACGCTACTTCAGGTAGCTTTTCAAAAATAAGCTAGTAGCTTCTTAACTTTTTTCCATCTTTATCCTTATTATGTTAAATAAATGACATCATTTATCTCTCCCAATTAAAAACTCTTTTAGCATTTTTTCTTCAATATGTTTTGTTGTAATTTTAATACTAATTTTATGAATTATAAACATTTTGTTTTACTTTATATATTTTTAAATATATGTTCTTACTTTATATTTTATTAAATTATATTGATTTCATTATTTTATATTTTAATATGTAAACAAACATATTTAAATTTAAAATTATTTAACTTTTATGTAGATGTCCTTTTTAGTCTTTTTACATTTATCAACTTATCAAAAAGCTAATTTTACCAAACACTTTTAAGCATAACAGCTCTTTAGATTTCAACTTCGAGCTTATAGTTTTTCATCTTTCAACTACTTTTCAGCTTTCAGCTACCATTTCAGCTAGGTTTGCCAAACATAGCCTAAGTACCCCACTACCCTTCTAGGCAATTCTTCCAACTTCATAATTATTGGAGGGAGAAAAGCTATATATATTACAATAAAATAAATGATTAAACAAAAATTCCCTACATCGTATT
Organism: Ipomoea batatas; assembly: GCA_002525835.2. NCBI lineage: Eukaryota > Viridiplantae > Streptophyta > Magnoliopsida > Solanales > Convolvulaceae > Ipomoea > Ipomoea batatas. The sequence goes on along the minus strand of CM008335.1, from coordinate 1,757,466 downwards.
CACATATATGCCCCACTAATCCCCTAAAAAGACGGTATTAATATTAAAAGATGTAAAGAATCAACATTTCCTAACATGATAGTTAAGTGGGTGGCTATTAAAATAATTAATTAAACAACCAATCAATATTTATTCATAGGTGCCGAATAAAATGGGAAGACCCTCTTTAAATTTAATTAGAGATCTCACATTCAAGCTCAAGAATGCAATTATCTTTAAACTGTTAACATCCTTTGAAATCTTATCCAACGAATGCCCTGTTTGATAACATAGTTAACTTATCAGTAAATTTTAGTTTATTTGACAATTATTAGTTGTTTGACTTGGTTAAACATTCAAATACAAATGTTTGATTAATAGCTGTTTGTAATAACTTATTGTTCCAAAATATTAAAATTCAAAAAGCTGTTTAAAGCAATTTTTTTGATGAACTTTTTGAGAAAGTAATTTTGTATGTAATAAACTATCAACTAACAGCTAATTTATCAAACATCTTTCTACCATCAGCTAATCCTATCAATTACACAAACTCACTAACCCAATTAACTAATAATTATGGAGTATTTACTAAACACTCCATAAACTAAGATTAGTTTCTACGTATAGGGTTCTAGCTAAGTATACCGTGGTTTAAAAAAAAACATTTGCAGGACTAGATGCCGATATTAATTTATGTTAATATTAAATAAAATAAAATAAAATAATTTAATCTATAATATATAATAAAACCTGGCTAGACCAAGCCTCCTCCCTACGTAGAATCTGCTAGCTTAATTAATTTAGTTCATTCCACATGTCTACAACGTATAAGTCGTCATTAAGAAATTTATTATTAAAATCTAATATCTTCACTATATAATATAATACACAACCAATTAGAGTCGTGAGTTGTTGAGTGTTTGTTTATATCAGTCATAAATATTGAATATTAGATATGAATCTTTGCATATAATATTTTGGTTGACGAATAGTTTTATAGTTTTATAGCTGAAGTTTGAAAACAAAGTTTAGATGCTTATGAATTTTAGGGATTTATATATAATTATGTGTCTCTCATATTTTTATGATAGTAGATTGTAACGGCGTGGTCTGATCTTGACATGATGCATTTAAATCGTTTCATTTTTCAACATTGCTAAAGCAATGAGCATTGCCAATGTTCAAGTAACAATGATTGTCTTTGTTATTTTTGCGAACAGACACGACAATCTAATATAAACGACAGTCATTGATTGTCTTCTAAAACATCTTTTTACAATCTTAGTTAAAACTTTATAATTACTAACTGATCAATCTGGCCGGTTAGGGGTTGCAAATTTTACAAGTTTGACGTATAAATCTTGTAAGGTCCAATTTCTTTTTTTTTTTTTTTAAATAAAGTTAAATGTTAGTTATTTTTAATATTATATTATACAATAATATGATAATAAAGCTTGCTTTTAAATTATGTTAGTTTCTTTTAATAAAAAGAATTTTATGTACATAACATTAATAATGAAATAAAAAGTGAAATATAAAGTGAGAGTATTACGTGAGGTTAAGAGTTAAAATGTGCAAATAGTGGTAATTATATTTTTCAAATCCCTATAAAGCAAACCATCTTTTCACTTTAAACCCCTATGGTGTTACAGTCTGGCTCCCTCCACCCAAATCCTTTTTAGGATATAGCAAAACTCTCACTACAAAAAGTGAAAATAAAGTAAGACCAAAATATATATATATATATATATATATATATATATATATATATTATATCTTTAATGATTTATGAATATGGTATTGTATGTAATAATTATTGAGAAAAATGAGATTAAGGAATCAAGAATGTCATTATGGTCAAGTGGTATGAGACATACACAACAAGAATGTTGTTGATATATTTTATATCTTTTACAATATCGCATGTATGTAAAAATATTGTATACATATACTAAAAATAGTGAGAGAATTAACCTTTTAGTTAGAGCTTATATAAAAGTAATCGGCACACACATCTGATGGCACATGTTGAGCATATATAATATATAAATATAAATGTACGGCCCAACTACATTTTATCCCACTGTAAATTAAAATAAATTACACAAAATTTAATAGTTTATTGAATTTTGAACAACATTATGAAGTTTGATCCCTTTGAGAATCAAAATGGTATAAAGTAGTGGAAGATGGATTCATGTTTCCAATTCCAAATATAGTTTAAGTTCATAGAATCTCTTTGCTTACCTCAATGCTTCATATTGGCTTATCTTCATTATTAGGCTTAATGGTGGTCTTTTCCCCCCACTAGGCTTACTAACTACTGCTACTTAATTATACTCCCTCCGTCCCTAAATGGTTGTCTCATTTGCTTTTTGCACGCTTTTTAAGAAATTAAAGTATATGGGGTGTGCTTTCCAAGTATGCCCCTTACTTTTTTTTTTTTTTACTTTTGGACATAAAAGCAATAAAGAAGGCAAAAGTCATAGGGGTAAATTAGGAAAAGTAGAATGATGGTGATGTTCAATTTTAGAAAGAGGACAACATTTTGGGACAAACTAAAAATGAAAGTAAGACAGATAAAATGGGACAGAGGGAGTAATTAACATACCCACTTTAATATTTAATTCTTTTTTGGAAAAATAAAATATTTTAAGATTCTTTACAATTTGTAGGGCACAAGTTGCAATCTCAACTTTGTTCAATCAATACTTCATAGTTGCATTATACTATGTTAGGGTACTAGCTTTTAGCAAGTGAGAAAGTGCACTTAATTTTTTGGTCTTGTATGCAACTTTTCCATACCATGCACCTTTGTATATGTTGCATGATTCCTTATATGTATACATGGAATACGTATTTCTATCAAAATGTGAAATGATCTCATTCGTTCATCAATGTTGATTTAACAGTTAAAAAAATTGGTGTAATGAAAAAAACATGATAATTTTTGTGCACATCTAGTTATCTTAGTGCACATCACACTACATGGTAATTTTAAGAGGGAAAAATAACATTTATCATATATAAATATATATTTACACACATATATATGGAGTCATATAATTTTTTTTTTCATTTGAATTAAAGTTTATATATGTTGATGTCATCTCACATTATTATTTGAAATGCTTGGCATATACAATATTTTATTCAATAATTATATTATAATCCAAAGTACATCCAAAGATTATAATGGGGTCGCTAAAATTTGACTAAAATAACACTTAGGGGCCGTTTGGTTCGGGTAATCTGAGATTACCTAGGCAATCTGAGTCTGGTAATGTTATATTACCTTGTTTGTTTCAAGTTATGAGATTACCTGGTAATGTTATATTACCTCAAAGCTGACGTGGCGGTAATGTTTCAAGGTAATGTGATTACCCCCGTTTTTTTAGGTAATCTAAGATTACCTTGGTTATTCCAATTTTGCCCTTGTTAACTAATCCTTATACAACAATAATAATAATAATAATAATAATAATAATAATAATAATACTAACACAATAACATATATAAAATAAATATATGTTTATATAATCAAATATACATGTGTGTATATTTATATATTTATTATTTTAAATAAAAATACACACAATAAAGGCACACA
>CM008335.1:1730459-1741520 GCA_002525835.2 Ipomoea batatas | reverse complement strand
TTCTTGGTGGGTTCATAGGTGGATGAACTGAACTGGATTAGCAGTAATGGTGCCACCTAACAAGTACAAAAATGGAGTTTTTGTGCTCAAAAGATGTGAAAAGGGGGACTTGTTTCCCAGCTTGCTTTCTTTTCTGAACTGTTCTTGATCATCTTCTTCTTCATCACTACAGTCCAAGAACAATAGCCCAAAGTTCTTGAAAGAATCCCCACAAGTGTCAGTAAAAAGATTGGAATTTTGTCAGCAGATCAGAACAGCCAGCCATGAAGAGATCATCACTTGGAGGCTCTGATTCCTTAGGCAAGACATCCTCATTGTTTTAGCTTCTTTTCTTATACACAATTAGTATCCGGGTGTACATTGAGTAAACTCGTTATGATCTAACAAAGAGTCAGAAAGAGTTAAATTAGTTTAGATTGTTTATAACTAATCAGCACATCAAATTAAATTCTCTTTAGGAGTAGAACTTGTAACTTTGAACAAGCTTAGACTGTCTATAGGTGATTAACTCAAATCAGACCAGATTGCAGTTATGGGAAGTATGACTTATAACTTTATAATTATTGGGATAGTCTGACCAATTTGGTTGAATTGGAAATCATTTCTTACTTTTTTGGTGTTATTAAGGTTTGGGTTTGTTGATTTTAATGCAGATGTGTACGGTAGGGAGTTCCGGTCAATGATGGAAGGTGTTGATGAGGAAGAAGGCGCCGGCGCCGGCTGCGGCGGCGGCATGGGGGAGAAGAAGAGGCGGTTAGGGGTGCATCAAGTGAAGGCTCTGGAGAAGTATTTTGATATGGAAAATAAGCTTGAACCGGAGAGGAAAGTGAAGCTTGCTCAGGAGCTGGGGCTTCAGCCCAGACAGGTGGCGATTTGGTTCCAGAACCGCCGTGCACGGTGGAAGACCAAGCAGCTGGAGAGAGATTACGGCGTCCTTAAAGCCAACTATGATTCCCTCAAACGCAGCTATGAAACTCTCCAACATGACAACCAAGATCTCCTCAGGTAACATTTGAGGGTGTACATTGAATAAACTGGTCTAATTCAAATTAAAGAGACTTATAAAGTTATAATTAACCTTTCATTAATAAGTCAACAATTCCACTAATTTGATCTGATCTATAATATTTGGTTTGAGACATTTTAATGGTTTTGGTGATAACTTTTGCAGATTCGGGAGCTAAAAGGGAAGATGAATGGTGAGGACGGAGAGAGAAAAGTGACGGTGAAGGAAGAGGCGGTGGAATCCTTTAGCGGCGGCGGCAAGTCGAAACTAACGGCTGCCGACAATGAAACAGAGCTAAACTTCGACGACAACCATTTCCACGGCGGCGGCGGCGGAAACGCCTCGATTTTTGCGGAATTCAAAGACTGGTCATCGGACAGCGACTCCAGCGCGATCATGAACGAGGACAACAGCCCCAACGCCGCCATGTCTTCGTCCGGGGCGGCGGCGTTTTTTACGGCGTCCGACAACCCAGCTCAATTCTCGGAGATCCCGAAAAACATCCTCGGAGATTCCTACGACGACTCCCAGTTCGTGAAAATTGAGGAGCACAATTTTTTCGCCGCCGGCGAGGAGCCCTGCACCATTCTGCTGTCGGAAGAACAAGCTCCGACGTTCCCTTGGATCTGCCCTGACGATTGGAATTGGGAAGATGAATCCTAAGATCAAGAATTCTAGAACAACGGTTTTTACCGCGTTCAAATAAATTACAAAATTTCAGAAACATTGGAGCATCAAAATTAGCTCTGTAATGACTGTGTAAAATCAAATTGCACAAAATGAAATTTCATTTGCTTCACTTCCTAGGTAGCAGCTATCAAAGAATCAAAGTCTCAAGAGCACAAGACACCGAAAAATCAATCACTTCTATGTTCATCGGCATTATGTTACGTCTTTCAGTTACTCCATTTTTCATTGCAATTTATTTTTCACCAAATTTTAGGAACACTTTATAATTTGTACCTTTTTACCATACTTTCTTTCCAAAATGTTGAATTCTCAATTCCAAGAATTTTTCATCTTCCGGTTCGACAAAGCACCGGGAGGATATAAATCATAATAATTCAGTAAAACGCAGAGGCTAGACATTTGCATACTGTGTACAATGAACCCTCACTTTGAGAGGTTGTTTCCACATTGACGCACTTGGTCCTTGGTCTTTTTTCTTAAACTCCACTCTTGTGACCAACTGAACTATCTAAGTGGATACCTTTTTACAATGCTTATTTTCATTATTATAAAATTAATTCAAATATAATCGATTTAGACTGGACACGTATGATCCACTAATTTTGTGTGATATGCTTGATCAAGATGATGTTAACAAGAATCAAATTTGTGAGCTTTAAATATGAAATTTGTATTTCATCTAATGATTAATTTCACTTTTGGTCATATATTTATAGGTGACAATCAACTTTTAATCCCTTTTTATCAAAAGATCCTTAATTGGTTCTAGTATTATTGTGATATGATCATTTTTGGTCATCCGTTAACAAAATCATTGAAATATAAGGACATTTATATCTTTTTTTTTTACAAAGTAGGTCGACCACTATATTTTTATGTTAAAATTCATAATTGAAAATGAAAATATTATTGTATTTAACAATATTGAAATAGTTTTATTAATAGATGATGAAAAATGATCATGTCACACTAAAACTATAATCAAAAGTGAATATTTTAATAAAAAATAACTAAAAATAAACTATCATATATAAATCTAGAAACAAAAATAGAATTCACTCTTCCTCTAGTATTCCACTACCCTTATAGGCAATTCTTCCAACTTCATAATTATTGGAGGGAGAAAGGTTATATATGTTATAATAAAATAAATGATTAAACAAAAATTCCCAACATCGTATTCACATATATGCCCCACTAATCCCCTAAAAAGACGGTATTAATATTAAAAGATGTAAAGAATCAACATTTCCTAACATGATAGTTAAGTGGGTGGCTATTAAAACAATTAATTAAACAACCAATCAATATTTATTCATAGGGTGCCGAATAAAATGGTAAGAGTCTCTTTAAATTTAATTAGAGATCTCACATTCGAGCTCAATAATGTAATTATCTTTAAACTTTAACATCCTTTAAAATCTTATCCAACAAAGGTCCTGTTTGGCAACATAGTTTATCAGTCAATTTTAATTTGTTTGATAACTATTAGTTATTTGACTTGGTTAAACATTGTTTGATTAATTAACTTTTTGTAATAGTTTATTGCTCTAAAATGCTAAAATTAAAAAAGATGTTCAAAACAATTTTTTTGATAAGCTTTTTGAGAAAGTCATTTTGTATGTAATTAGCTATCAACTAACAACTAACTTATCAAACATCTTTTTATCATCCGCTAATACGATCAGTTACTCAAACTCACTAACTCAATTAACTAATGGTTATTTATCAAACACTCCCATAAACTAAGATTAGTCTCTATGTATAGGCGTATAACGTTCTAGTATACCGTGGTTTAAAAAAAAAAAAAAAAAACATTTGCAGGGCTAGATGCCGATATTAATTTATGTTAATATTAAATAAAATAAAATAATTTAATTTAATCTATAATATATAATAAAACCTGGCTAGACCAAGCCTCCTCCCTACGTAGAATCTGCTACCTTAATTTATTAGTTCATTCCACATGTCTACAACCTATAAGTCGTCATTAAGAAATTTATTATTAAAATCTAATATCTTCACTCTATAATATAATACACACCCAATTAGAGTCGTGAGTTGTTGAGTGTTTGTTTGTATCAGTCATAAATATTGAATATTAGATATGAATCTTTGCATATAATATTTTGGTTGACGAATAGTTTTATAGTTTTATAGCTGAAGTTTGAAAACAAAGTTTAGATGCTTATGAATTTTAGGGATTTATATATAATTATGTCTCTCATATTTTTCTGATAGTAGATTGTAACGGTGTAGCCTTGCCATGTTGCATTTAAAACGTTTCATTTTTCAACATTGCTAAAACAAGGAGCATTATTGTCAATGTTCAAGTAACAATGATTGTCTTTGTTATTTGTGCGAACAGACACGACAATCTAATATAAACAACAGTCATTGGTTGTCTTCTACAACATCTTTAATTTTTACAAAAGTTAAAACTTTATAATTACTAATTGATTAATCTGGCCGGTTAGGGGTTGCAAATTTTACAAGTTTGACATATAAATCTTGTAAGGTCCCATTTTTTTTTTTTTAATAAAGTTAAATGTTAGTTATTTTTAATGTTATATTATACAATAATATGATAATAAAGCTTGCTTTTAAATTATGTTAGTTGCTTTTAATAAAAAGAATTTTATGTACATAACATTAATAATGAAATATAAAGTGAAATATAAAGTGAGAGTATTACGTGAGGTTAAGAGTTAAAATGTGCAAATAGTGGTAATTATATTTTTCAAATCCCTATAAAGCAAACCATCTTTTCACTTTAAACCCCTATGGTGTTACAGTCTGGCTCCCTCCACCCAAATCCTTTTTAGGATAGCAAAACTCTCACTACAAAAAGTGAAAATAAAGTAAGACCAAAATATATATTATATCTTTAATAATTTATGAATATGGTATTGTATGTAATAATTATTGAGAAAAATGAGATTAAGGAATCAAGAATGTCATTATGGCCAAGTGGTATGAGACATACACAACAAGAATGTTGTTGATATATTTTATATCTTTTACAATATTGCGAGCATGTAAAAAATATTGTATACATATACTAAAAATAGTGAGAGAGTTAATCTTTTGGTTGGAGCATATACAAAAGTAATCGGCACACACATCTGATGGCACATGTTGAGCATATATAATATATAAATATAAATGTATGGTCCAACTACATTTTATCCCACTGTAAAATAAATTACACAAAATTTAATTGTTTATTGAATTTTGAACAACATTATGAAGTTTGCTCCCTTTGAGAATCAAAATGGTATAAAGTAGTGGAAGATGGATTCATGTTTCCAATTCCAAATATAGTTTAAGTGCATAGAATCTCTTTGCTTACCTCAATGCTTCATATTGGCTTATCTTCATTATTAGGCTTAATGGTGGTCTTTTCCCCCCCACTAGGCTTACTAACTACTGCTACTTAATTATGATTAACATACCCACTTTAATATTTAATTCTTTTTTGGAAAAAGAAAATATTTTAAGATTCTTTACAATTTGTAGGGCACAAGTTGCAATCTCAACTTTGTTCAATCAATACTTCATAGTTGCATTATACTATGTTAGGGTACTAGCTTTTAGCAAGTGAGAAAGTGCACTTAATTTTTTGGTCTTGTATGCAACTTTTCCATACCATGCACTTTGTATATGTTGCATGATTCCTTATATGTATATATGGAAGACGTATTTCTATCAAAATGTTAAATGATCTCATTCGTTCATCTATATATGTTGATTTAACAGTTAAAAAAAATGGACACTTTCATAATTATTACGAACATTAATAATCCTTATTCATAACTTGACTTAAAGTACATTTTTTAAAAGTACATCTAGACTCCTATCGGGCTATCTTAGTGCACATCCGCACTACATAATAATTTTAAGAGGGAAAAATAACATTTTACACACACATATATACATACACACGCATATATATCGAGTCATATAATTTGTTTTTTCATTTGAATTAAAGTTTATATATGTTGATGTCATCTCACATTATTATTTGAAATGCTTGACATATACAATATTTTATTCAATAATTATATTATAATCCAAAGTACATCCAAAGATTATAATGGGGTCGCTAAAATTTGACTAAAATAACACTTAAGTCTAAATCAACTATGTATGTGTGTGTGTGTATATATATATATATATATAGAGAGAGAGAGAGAGAGAGAGTGAATGTTAGTGTAGAAAATGCGAAATAGCATCAATTGTGTAGGTCAAGTTGTTAAACTATTTAAATTTACTTAACAATTTTTTTACTTTATTAAATAAAAAGTGCACCTTTTACTAAATAAAAGTTTAAATGTATTGACATAGAGTATATTGTTTGCATTTTCACACGACAAATCATTTCAGCACCATATACGATCCCTATATATAGAAAACAACACTTAGTCTCTAAATTATAGAAAAATATATAGAACTTTTACCCATCCACTATACTTATCATCAATTTTCACCTTTTAATTGTTTGCAGAGTTTTTTGTTTTTTTTTTTTCATCTTAATTGATTAATTATCTAAAAAGTGGGGTTTTTAAAAATCTAATCCTAACAAAACTCAATGAAAAAAAAAACTATTTCACAAATAATTAAGGAAGCAATTGAGACCTAAAAATGACGAGTATAATTAATGTAAAAGTATTATTGTATTTTCTTATAGTTTAGTGACAAAAAGTATAATTCTCCCTATATTTGGGGAAGGGTTAGGATCATGTCAAAATAACCTTGACATTAGTCATTCATGTTTTTAGGAGAGTAGTAGTTCTAATTTGAATTTGATTTTATATATATATACACACACACAAATCATTATTATTCCATGGAGGTATGAACCTAGTCCTTCCTATATTGGTTAATCTTAAAAATCTCAAGTTAATGCTAATTGCTTTACGAAATCATCATTTTTTTTTTGGTTACGTATACACTTTGTTCTACCAATTGTTTTTAAATTAACTTTCTGTATAGATTATTTAAAGAAAATAAAACTTGTGACAAGTAGCAAGGGCCCCTAGGTTTGCTAATTAAATTAAATATTGTTTGCCCAATCTTATTAACTTATTGCCTCCCCTTTTTTCTTTCCTTTGTTTTGTGTGTGTGTATATATTGCCCACCTTTTTCTATACGCAATGATGTTTTTTTGAAAGAACGGTGGGGCCCCATGATTCCTTGGGCTGGGCCACCAACTAAATTAAGGGGGAAAATGGGCCCATGTACAGGAGCAATGGGTCAGAGCATACTGTCATGGGCCCCTGACACTTAGGGCCCACCAGGAGCGGCCTAATCCGTTGTAAGCTTTCCCCATACCAATTTTAAGCGATTGTTCAACACCCCTACAATTTGTACTCCAAAACCCTCCGGCTGCGCATTTAAAAGACAGAATTGCCAAAGAGCATTTGGTCTAGTGGCACCTGGTGTCCCGGTTAACACTCCCACATGGATGATGGGAGTGGGTTCGAGCCTCAGTGGAGGCAACTGGTGACTCTTTGTGCTTCATTAAGTTGAGAAAGTAGCTATGAACAGATACTACATTGTAACAGAGTCAGTAATACTATCTCAGTGGCCCTCTTTGAGGGAACATGATCCGGTGATAGTATATTGACTCTAGGCTTTTTTTGCTCCATTCATATTATGGGTGGGGATTGAACTCTCAACCTCTCAACCTCATGCTTAAGGGACATATTGACTCTAGGCTTTTTTTGCTCCATTCATATTATCAGTGGGTATTGAACTCTCAACCTCTCAACCTCATGCTTAAGGGACCTCAGTGGCCCTCTTTGAGGGAACATGATCCGGTGATGGTATATTGACTCTAGGCTTTTTTTGCTCCATTCATATTATCGGTGGGGATTGAACTCTCAATCTCATGCTTAAGGGACACGGTGTTGAACCATCACACTAACCATGTTGGTTGACTCTTTATACTATAATTGATGGAGAAAGTATATTGAACAGATACTACACTATAATAGAATTGATGATGGCAAGGCTGCATGCAAGTTGGGGACTAGGCTACTTGTAAGTCACACAGTCAATAGTTGATAGAGTGGATGTCTATGTCTCTATGACTTTATGCATGTACTATTAATGTTTGGCTCTATTACATTTTATCTTAAATACCTTTCTAAAAGTATTTTCAAATCACCGTGGAGGGTGTTTCAGTCTGCTCCTAGGTTAAACATCTGAATCATACATTTTAGAGAGGAAAAGACGTGCACAAATGATATATCTTAAAAATTAAAGTAAAATGGAGATTTGAGAGGGTTGGTTTCTTAGGCAATTCACCATATAGTATATTCACCCCAAATAACACATAATTAATTTCAAATTTAAAGACAATTTGATTTCTCTCCAACATAACCCGTTGATTAGTCCAAAAACTTCAAAAATCATCATTTTGCTACCTATACCTAGTAGGCATATTAGTATAGTTATTTAAATTATACTACGTAATATTATTCAAGACAGGGTAGGTATTCCCATCCCCGTTCCCAAAAAACCTCGTCGGGATGGGAATCAGGATCCCTGCAGGGGTGGGAATCATAGATTATAATTGCTGTAAACTGATTTTGTTATATATTTACAAAATTTTATTTTTTGTGTTCACAATCTATATTATAGATCATGTATTCAAGTAGAGGTCTGAACACTGAAGAGTGGATTTGATAATCAAAGGGGTCATGAATAGCATCATGGCTATCATCTTTCATCTTTGAATCTTTACTCTATTTGATTAGTTTTTGAATTCCAACCTATATTGTACTCGTTTTCAAAAAAAAAAAAACCTATATTGTACTCTGTAATTAAGTTCTGAGAGATAGGGGGCAATGGGGCATTGACTATCCCCGTAAAAGACAATACAGTAATGGCTAAAAAAAGTCAGAAACCCCATCCCCAGGCAATGGGCAATTGATTACAACTTAGAACACTTGCATGCATGCATGGACACACAACTTGAAGCTCTGGGAAAGTAGAAAATTATTTAAATGAGGTGGTGTGTGTGAATGCATTGTGTATGTCTATATGTGTATATGTGTGTGTATGGAGTTTTTACGATGCTGTTCTTTTTGTATCAAGTACAACTATGTAATCAGTATATGTGTCAACGGTACTCAGCATGGATCCGGTACACTGTTGCAAAAATCGACCGCCTAAACACTAGGCGCCCCTAGGCCAAGGCGAATTGCTCCCTAGGCGACAAGCCGCCTAGCGCCTAACACGGCTGAGTTAATTCGCCCAACTCGACAAAGTTAGCCGAGTTAACTCGGGCGAGTCGGCCTTTTTAATTTTTGTATAGGTCGCCGCTTAGGCGCTAGTCTACTGCCCAACTAGTGCCTAACGCCTACTGTAACCATGATCTGGTACAAAAGATATCAGTGTCAATGGGTACCTTAAGAGAAAAGTAGACAACACAAGCAAAGCATTTATCAATGGGGACCAAAAATGGACCCAACTAAAACAAATCTTTCATAACTTTAATGGGAACATTCAAGCCTCATTATTCTTGCTCCAAACATATAAAAACATTGGTGTTCATGGCCATGTGATTAAAATGAGGATGTTGATATTTGCATTCATAGAACATATCATTTTCCTTAAAATTGTGGCCTCACTTTAATAGACACTAACAAGATCCCATCCCACACATGGCACATACATGCAGCTTTCAGGACAGCTTTGATTTCTAGGTTATTTACTTGATCATAATTCATCGTTTGACTTTAACACGAGTGAATGTGGTCCTGCCTAAATTATTGAGGTTTAAAAAGACCTCTAATTGTATCACGAGTTTAAAAGAAGGCATAAAATAATACTAGAAAACTTCTAAAGTGTCAATCAGCAATCGTGCTGTGTTGTACCAATTACAACCGCGTAGGTATAGCAGGTTGTATTGAGTACTGTTACCCGTTACCCAAAAAAACCCGCTACACTTATGTGGTTGTACTAGGTACAACACGGTACTGGTTCTGAGGATAGCATAATAAGTGTGGATATGGAGTTAGTGCAGAGGTATTACCAGTCTGTTTCTCGAGGTGACTAAGTAGTTGCTCCACCATGGAACAGGTGTCATCATAGTGCAGATATAGGAGTTGAAGCCTTGAAGATGAAAGCTGCTTTCCTAGAGATACCAATGAAGATGGGGGAGGCATGATAGGGTGGACCATACTAGTCTACTTTGCAGGCTTCCAGCTACCTCATTTATCGAGATTCTGTAATGCAATATATTGAGCAGATCATTCTCTCGACAGGGCCTTGAAGTTTGCCAAAAGTGTAGTTATTCTGTGCCCCATGTCATCTTTCCTCGATACACAAATTCAACATGCCATGGCTCAGTTTTCATTTGGAAGAACCAACTATAGAACAAAGTGTGAAAATAAAAATCCCGGTCACATAAAATATTGTCAACATCCAAGATGCATATCGTCTATTGGAAATATAGTTCTATACAATCCAGAGATCTGCAATTCAGTAAACATATCTTACCACAAAAACGAGACAGTAGTACACAATTAACTGCATAAGCATGCTCTTTTCTGTGCCCTCACGCATTATAGCCAACATTAGCATCAATCTATCCCGCAAGCTGCTAGAAGAAATGAGTTATAGCCTGTTGTAGAAAATGCAACTAAAGCATAGTACAAGAGTGGTGAGCACTAACCACATTTCCACAAACCGTGAAACAAAGTTTGACAAAATTAGAGCCAGTAGTTATACATAGGTTAGAGTCAGTTCATGTATATAATGAAAATTGTCGCACAAAGAAGTGTAGACCTCTCATTATAATCCAGAAAGTTTAGCTAGTCTCACCTGCAGTAGAACTAAAACAGCATCATGAGATTCTTCTTGCTTTTGGTACAACTTGAGATATTGATCAAGTAAACGAGCATGTCATGTTGAACAATATGTAGCAAGGTAACATCAACCTTGTTTAAATATGTTGTCCCGCATGAAAAGCTTCTAGACCTCCATCTCTCCCGACCCAACTGAAGCCTGTACCTTTTGATATTCCACGTAACTTCATTAACTCTCGAAGTTCACTTACACTATCCCATTTACCAGCCTCTGCCAAAGTATTTGATAGCGCAACATATGCCCCTGGCCGACTATCACCGCCTAAATTGAAGAGTTCCTTAGCAGCTAAATCAGTGATTTCGACATCTCCATGCAGTCTACCAGAGCTAAGCAAAGCTGCCCAAACATCAGAATTGGGCTTTTCGGGCATATTGATTACAAACTGCAGTGCTTGATTTTGACTTCCCGCACGGCCTAACAAATCAACCATGCAGGCATAATGCTCCATCCTTGGCTTCATTTCATAATCCTTCTCCATGCTGTTG
>CM008335.1:1682742-1711203 GCA_002525835.2 Ipomoea batatas | reverse complement strand
GGCTTTTCGCTGTCTCTTCTTTTTCGTCGACAAAAGAGAGGAAAGTCTGGAGTCGAGCTGATCGCGAGCTTCCACCACCAGCACTAGAAGATGGCTGCTCGGGATCAGAGTAATACCTCGTGAACTGGCGTGTCAGCAGTATGAAGTACACCAGCAGAGCTAAGAAGCACGCCACCGCGCATATGGAGAAGAGACCTGCGAAGCTCTTCAGCTCGAGGCGGTCCACCTCGAGCTTTGTGTTTTGCGAGGTACAGGCGCTCCTCAGCAGCCATTTGTCGTGGATTCTCTGAAGCTCCCCGTTTTCTGACAGTTTCAGAATTGCAGTTGACATGTCAACCGCCAGAGGAGAGTCCTTCGGGAAGGCCTTAAAAGAACCAAAGAAAATCAGAGGATACGTTTTACTTATTCATTCGAATAACAGAAAACCGAGAATGCGGAATGGAAAACTGGAGATAAGGAAAACGAGGATCGAAGAGGCACTGGTAGGGATCATTTGGATGAAATTGAACAAGATATTTGTTAAGAGAGTCCCACATTGAAAAATAAGAGAGAAACATATGGGTTTATAAGGTCATAAGTTAGACTAGCTAATTGATTGGATTCAGTTTTTTAGTATGGTTTAGTCCATTTGCATTATAGCTCAGTTGAGAGAAATTCAAAGATCATAGAGTGACTTACAAATCCCCATCCATTTTTTTGGAACTCCTGACCAACAATACTGAACTCGCAACGTGTCGAGAGAAAAAGTTCCATGTAAGCACGTTCATCGACCACTGCCATAACCCCGCCATTTTTTGGACCGTTCTTTAAAGCCTTGACATAATCTTCAGGCAGGTTAAGAGCAACGAGTCTCGATGGGTGAATGCCAAGTTCTTCAACCAGATAATTGCGAGCAAAAGAACCAAGCTGATAACCAATGGGATCGTTTGAAGTCAACAAGCTGTCGATCCCTTTAACCGGGGAAGAAAGCTGCTGCACCGTAAGGATTGAGGTCAGGCTAGCTGTGTAGCTTGAGTTTATTATCAGAACCACAAACAGCCATACAATCAGGACAATCCGGCCTAGGGTGCTGACAGTGTTTTCCTCTGAGAGACAGAACATTAATGGTAACAATCTCATTAGAAACCCCGTATGACTCGTTAAGTCCATAAGATGTTAATGGAAATTCACTTACTGTGTGCAAAGAAGAGCGTTGACAAGCTAAACCTGAAATAGGAAAATCAAGAAGAGCGTTGCAATGATCTTTAGCGAAGAAGAAAGTGCAGATATCAGTCTCCTAGTCCTGTTTTTTAGTATAGAATGTATAGTTAGAAACTTACCAAAGAATGGTGATGACTTGCTTTCTAGGAGGTCCACGAAAATCCTCGTTTATTCTGTGTTCCAAAATCCAGACAACTGCCCCGACAACGAGGAAAAAGAATCCTGTAATAGCCCACATCCTAGGAGTAAATGGCCTAAGAAAAGCCCAAGCGTTAGAGCTCAATTCTTTAACCGGTGCCACCACGACTAGCCCCGATTCAATATAAGGTTGAGTGAAGTCGACCATCTTTGTTCGGTTGGTTGTGATTGCGATATCACCCACAGCTGCATCGAAAACCTGAAATCAAAGAAATCGGGTTTACACACAGAAAGCTCTAGCAATATGAAGTAAACGGAACCTTTGAGCCATAACTCACCCCTGCAGTGATTAGGCGAACTATTTCTGTATCATCGGGGTTTGTAATGCCATCTCCAAACGAGACGAATTTGTAAGGGACAGCATATGGTAGTAAGCTTACAGCACTCGTGAAGACTTCAATGCAGTAGCCTCTAAACATATCATTACCCGACACTTGCTCTACAAATTCACGGAAGCTAGCTCGGTTAGGGACCCCGACTTTGAGTTGCCTCCCATTGTTCGGGAAAACCCACCCTCGGGGCTTGTCTGTTTGTTGTCCAGGCCAGATTACACCGTGTAGCTGTTGATTTGAAGACGAGGTATTCGGTGGCTTTGAGTAGAGAGATTCAGGAGGCACAACTGATAGCCCGGAGTAATTAGACCAGTAACCGACCCTTCTATATCCATTGCCAATCATATTAATGACTTCGAATGCAGGGCTATATAGGTCCCTCTCGGAGTTGAATTTGAACGTTCCAGTCACACCGATAATCTCAGTGTCGAAAATGATGTCACGCAATAAATTCCCCCCGTTGAAGATGCTCATAGAACCGAGATGCAAACTCCCTCCTTCCTTTCCTTCCAATCGTGGATCTTTAGAAAACGAAACGTTTCCACCCTGCTTAAAGAATGCATCGAGAGCACGAGCAAGTAGCCATACGGTGTCATAGGCATACAGACCATATGTACACAACCCTAAATGAACATTAGCTCCCAACCTTCGGGTTATATTGCTCCACCGGGAGGTAAAGTTCCGTTTCAATTGTGAATCCGGAGTGTGTATACGCAATGTAATAGCTCCCTGAAGGTTGTCCATCGTCTCTGCTGGAAGAGGGCCAACGGTATCGAGGATAGACGAGAGCCAATGCGTGGCAATCCACACATACCCGCTTTCAGTCATCCTTAAACTCTTCGCCACAGAAAATATCCTCAGACCTTTGTCAGGATACGTGTGAACAACTAGAATTCGGGACTCCAATAAAGCCACCTGAACCAACAGATCCTTCAAATCATCATCCGTTGCATCGAGCTTAAAACCGGCCTTGTAAGAAATCTGGCATCGTCTCATCGCCAGTTGATCCCCCAACGCAGCAACGCCATTCCTTCCATAATCGTCATCTACAAAAATAGCAACCACCTCCCTCCACTCGTAGTAGTCCACGATCGATGCCACTGCAGCCATCTGAAACAAATCGTTCGGGGAGGTCCTAACGAAGAACGGATACTGAAGAGACGAAAGCGTTGGATCAGTCGCGGCAAATGACAACAAAGGGACTTGTAGCTCATTTGCAAGGTGGGAAATCACATGAGCTATGACTGAAGCTTGGGGACCAATTATAGCCACAGTGTCAGTCTCCATGAACCGCATAGCTGTTAACGATTACTCGATTAGACATCAGAGATTACAGTTCTCTACAATTACCTACAAAACACTAAAACCGGACAATACAGCCAACAGATATACACAGAAAGCGAAAGTATATATAAGAAATATTGTTTTTTCGCTACAATTTTGGGCAACAGTCATATGCCTAAATTAAGTATATATATATACCTTCAACAATGCCGAGAAATCCACTAGAATTGCTGTCGAGCATCGTGATATTCAGCTTGGTTCCCCCAAGAACATCTGGATTGGAGTTCACATCATCCACTGCAGTTTCCACAGCAGCTTTCGCGACTTTGCCAATTGGCGAAATGAAAGTCAGTATACACCCAATATTCACCACATCAGGCCTGGCAGAAAGGGTTGAGCTTGAATTAACCCCTTCACAAACATACCCACTGTAAAAAGTTAAAAACACCACCACCCAAAACCCCTTCATGTTCAATTCAATCACCAAACCCCCAGATTTCACCCTGCAAAAACACAGAATTGAGAGCAACAATCAACAACACAATCATCAAAACCTTAAAAACAACTATGCAGGAAATCCAGGAAACCTTAAAAACACAAACACATACATAAAAACCCCAACCCAAGCTTTGATCTTTGATTTACAAAAGAACCCCATGCCTCCAAAATCTCCAGAAATCCATGAGGATTTGCAAGTCTATACAGAGAACCAAAGCTTAGAACATCAGCAACAGAGTTCCACAAGTGTATTTATCAAACTGCCAGAGCTTTAAAAAAAAGCCCAAAATTATTCCATCATCCAATCACTAGCTGACAGTGGAAAGGGAATATATATACATATTATGAAGATTACCCAAAGTAACAAAAATGGAAGCAAAAATGAAGATCTTAAAAAATTTAGTGTTAAGGAATCATTCAAAAAAAGGAAGGAGCCATACACTACAAGCCCAACGACCCCTTAAAGGGTCCAAAAGAATGCCTCTTTGGAAGGGCACAGTGGAGAGTGTAAACAGCAAAAGTTTATATATTTACAGGTTGGGATGATACCTCCTTTAACCAAAAAGCACAATAAAGGAGGATTCAACAAACCAGAAAGCAAACAAACAAACCTGAAAGCAAGCTTTCATTTAATGAACAGTGGCAGTGG
Source organism: Ipomoea batatas (assembly GCA_002525835.2). Lineage (NCBI taxonomy): Eukaryota > Viridiplantae > Streptophyta > Magnoliopsida > Solanales > Convolvulaceae > Ipomoea > Ipomoea batatas. The sequence goes on along the minus strand of CM008335.1, from coordinate 1,707,042 downwards.
TAAACCTCCTCCATATTTCCTTCTCTGCCCTTCAGTCTTTCTTGGAAACCACTAGATTCATGTATGGCTCATATATATTGGATTTGGATATACATATATATATATATATATATATAGCTTGCAACTTGTAAGAGAAGCTATGATACACAAAACTTTTTAAGTAAATATTCCACAGAAACTCATAGAATGTTTTAAAATTGTTTTCATAATTAAAAAAATGCAATTTTAAAATATTTTAACCAATTAATATTTATGTGTTTTTTTTTTTAAATTACAAATACAAAGTACTATTTTTTAAGTTTAAATTTTAAAAGTAAAGACCACGATTATATTCATGAAGATTCAAAACATTACAAAGAAGCGGAAGGGGACCAATACTCCACTCCCCCATATCAGACATTATATGTATTTTTCTCATAATATTGACTGAACGTCTAACAAAGACAACACTTGTATGTATTTTCTCATATTTTGTGTTTTCTTGTATTTTGTTGTTTTTATTTGGTACTATGTAAGACAAAAATAGATATATGATATGTACCTATACGATTAGTCAGAAAATATAATATATGTATTTTATTTATACTCTTACAAAGTAAAATTTTGCGATCCTAACCAGTATAATAGGAAGTCATGGTTAACATATTAATAATCTAACTAAGGCTGTTCCTAGTATTATTTTTTTAATTTGGAAAAAAAATAGAGTCAAGAATGGAGGAGGAATGGGAAAAACATGCATTCCATGTAGTGGGGAAAAAACATGAAGAAAGAGTGGGCCCCATTGCAACCATTATTGCACCTCATTGGATGAAGTTGAAAGAGTAGCAGTGGTCACCTGACAAATGTGGGGTTGGAAAAAATGTACCCCGTAACTAAAATGTGGAATTATATATCAACTCATAAATAATGTGTAGGGTCAACAAAAATATTGACTTGGTCAATGGTCATCCCACGTCATTTTTTACTCATGATCATTTGTCATTTTCTTTTGTCTATTAAGCTCGGAGTACTCTCCGTCTGTCTCCCAACTCCTTTCTCAGTTCCCACTTCATCGTTCCTATTCACAATGGGGAAAATATATATTTTCTCTCTCTCTATTTTCATCCCCACAAGAAATATATAGGATAGAGGAATTTTCGTCCACCATTAATTCTAATCAATCTAATACAACTATTATTTTTAAAAAAATATTGAACTTTTTAACATTAAAATACTTAAATATGTATTATATCATCATTTACAATTGAATTGTCAAATACAAAATTTAATAATACTCATACAAATAGGAACACAAATACAAACATCAGCAAGTCCATATCCATGAAAACTGGGGACAGGTAAGGCATTAGCGAAGGGTATCCAACTTATCAGGCTATCAAGAAGTGGAGAGAGTCAAATTTAAAATATAATAATTATAGAGTCAATTGTCAGACTGACTAAACATAATTAAAGTAAGTAACACTACAAAATAAATAAATACTTTATTGAAAAGATATACAAGAGTGTTTAGTGTACACTTTAAGGGTGCATTGCCATGGAATGACAATGAAAACACAGTTGCAGCGTGCAGATTGTGGGGTTAGCACAAAGAGTTTGTAATTGTAGGATTACAACTTGAAAGGGTCCACAAATTATCGACTTTTGCCTCCCACTTTATGGAGTATAATTTATTTTAAAAATCTCATGTGACAATTTAACCAGGGAATCAACACAAAATAAAATGGTCAAAATTATGTATATGTAATTAACGTATTATGTAACAAATACAATTAACATATTATGTATTTGCAATTAATTTACACGTACATGATATGATTATATGAATTTAGTTTTGGACTAAGGTTCACAATGTAATATGAACCTTAAACAATGGTATAATATACGCCTACCAATGACTAAAAAAGAGAGGTATGCATCTGGGGGCTTGTTGGCCGGAGGTAAATTTTGTGATTTATCTCATTCACTAGTTTCTAAGATTCTAATACGGACATGAACAGTGAAAACCCCTTAAGTTTGAAGTTCAAACTTAAAATATGGCAAATTATTCTATGGACCCAGATCTATTTATACACAGTTTACATATTGAATGTTCACAATTTACATACTAAATGTTAACAATGTTTACATCGGTTTACATGGCATGCGGACCAAGGTCCATGGTATAACTATTGTAAATGGGCCATGTGTTATTTCGGACGGTCCATTTTTTGTAGAGCATTACTAAAAACAAAATTTGTTTCACTAACCAAAAAGAACATTGAGGTCTTAATGGGCCGTGTGTTATTTATGACGGCCCATTTTTGTACATGATAAAGCCCAATATAAAACCACTCAAACTATCTCTTATGAATCTCATTCCACACTCTCAGTGAGCTGAAAAGCATGGCTACGTTGAAGGAGATCTTAACTCGACGTCCCGTGGCGGCGACGATCCGACTAAGGGTTGATGCCGGCGGCGCAAAGCCCGGGCCACCGGTGGGCCCGGCTCTAGGTCAATACAAGCTGAACTCGATGGCGTTCTGCAAGGACTTCAACGCGCGGACGCAGAAGTACAAGCCCGGGACGCCGATGGCCGTGACCATAACGGCGTTCAAGGACGGAACCTTCGAATTCACGCTGAAATCTCCGGCGGTGACGTGGTACCTGAAGCATGCGGCGGGGGTGGAGAGCGGCAGCAGCCGCCCCGGTCATGTGGCCGCCTCCACCATAACCCTAAAGCACGTCTACGAAATCGCGAAGATCAAGCAGAGCGATCCTTTCTGTCAGTACATGCCGCTCGAGTCGATTTGTAAGTCTATCATCGGCACTGCCAACTCAATGGGGATTAAGGTTCAGAAAGAGCTTGATTAATCTTCGAATTTCAAATCAGATTAGGGGATGATACTTGAAATTAGATGAATGGAGCGATATTTGAATCTTCATTTGGTGCTTATGTGTGCTAATGGCATTAGACTGATGTGTTTTTAGTAATTAATTTTGCAAAATTCTTCAATTAAGGCATCAGTTTTGCAGAAACTTGTCCGCTTTACCTTGTTGTTTTTGCTTCCCCCGAGAATTGAGAGCATATGACTTACAAATTGTAGAGATAGTTATTGCAATAAACTAATACTACTGTGGCATTTTGGAAGATCATGAGTTTGATCAATGCAGAATGACACTCATCATATGTGTTTTCTTCATATTACTTCTGCTTCTGTTGTAATTGAATCTTGAAAGATCGAGCATTGGTTTTGCTTGTTCAGAAACTGTTGGGTGTTTTAATTAACTATGAAGACATATAATTTGTCATGTGTACTGATGTATGGTATTCAGGTTGATTATGGTTCATAGAGGACTAGATTTATTGTTTACTTTAATTAGATTTTGATTGAATTGGAAGTCTTTTCTTTTCTTTTCTTGTGCTGAAATGAGCAGCAGGTTCCTTGTGCATTTGTGCTAGGATTAGAGCTACTTTTCTTAGTTTTCTATTTACAGGGCTTGCTGCTTGGATCAATATGGTCAGGTAATAGATTGGTACAGATTGTGTCAGCATAAGTGCACAACCTGCTAAAGATATACTTTGTATCTGAGTGGAGAATATGGAACCTGAGTCAAATTATGCTGTAGATCTGTATTCTTGGAAGATGGAAAAATTATACCTATATACTTGCAGCATGATAGGTTGGGAAGTATGATGACAGTGGTTAAGTAATGCCCTTGCTTCCTACACTGGTTTGAATATCTTGCTGGTGTTAAGATTCTTTTGCCCACAAAAGACGAAATCACTCGCCCTAAGGGCACCCAAGCCACGGGATCACGATAACCCAGCTCCCCATTAGGTGACAAGACTGGTGTATGGTGCTCACAATGAGCCACCTTCACAAGTGGATGAAACTCTCACATTGCAATTGTGCTCAGTCTTGTGTCCGTACGCCCTTGCCCATAATCTATCACTCAGGATGCTAATGTTAAGATTCATACATCTATGCATGAAAGAGCTTTATGAAATAGTTGGATTGCAACCCCAACTAAATTGGAAGGGATCTTTTGCTAACTAGGGTCATAAGATAGAATTTACCCCATTCACACATTTGGGTAGTGATGCGCGTTTTCCTCAGACATAGTTGGATTGCTTGCGTATGTCTTCTTTTATGTTCCATCATTTGCAGAATCTTTGGGTTGTCATCATGTATTGCTTAAACTATTGTTCTCTTACAATATTTGCTGACAATTTGTTACATATGCCCAACCTTTGAAGTGTCCATGTGCCGTGTGCGTAAACATGAAGTGTCCATCTGGAACTTAAACATGCATTTGCCCAGTGTTTTGCCATGCATCAAATGGAGGAGCTCTTTGCTGAAAAAAATGGATCCCTCCACTAATAACTGGCAACACAGAATGATATAAGCACAAGAGTAAAGAGCATAAACAATGCAGACTTTTAGACTACATATGACTACTGGAATAACTCTGTATTAAAGGTGGGTAAAATATCGGTTAACCGTCCAATAACTACAAAATATCAGTTAATCGTCTAATAATCGATAATCCAACTGACCGAAACCGTCTAATCAATAATCCAACTGACTGAAAAAGTTGATTTTCTGTCAGTTTCGATTATTGATGTTAAAATATTTTTGGTTTTTTCAGTATTTCGGTCTGTGTATATATATATATATATATATAATCCAATGGACCAATACAGTGATTTATGCTGCCAATGGCCCATGCCCATCCAAATATCCAATAGCCCAAATCCAATCATTCCATAATTCCCTTGGAATCTCTCTTTCCCTCGGCAGCTCGGTTTCTGCCTTCAGCATCGGCGACACTCCGGTCAGTCCTCAGACGACGCTCTCCGCGCGGACCGACCTCAGTCCTCACATCCTCTGGTTTGCTGAACAACCTAAAGGTAACAACAATACATGTGGTTGTTTCTTTCCATTTGCTGTTGATCAGATGATGGAAAGAAATCTCAGAGGCAATCCCTTCTCGTTCAGTTCAGGAAATCATTTGCATATATTTTCATCTTCACGTATTTGTATTTGTATCTTCATCTATGAATGACCGGCAAATCATGGAGAACCTGAACTTGTTTACCATTTTAGGCTCATTATAAGGTAATTTTTTATTTTTTACATATTAAAATTAAAAGGGATTTCATACATTATATGCTGCCGTAGCTTTAATTGTTCATTAATATTTGAAATTTTAATGTTTTTGGATAATGTGTTATTTAAATTTTATGTAAATTTTTTTACAGTATAATTGTATCTTCATTGTACAGTGTGTAGATGTCAATTGTACAGTGTGTTTGTTCATTGTCTGTTTAATTTGATAGGTTTTATAGTATCTCATTTGATACGTTTCCAGCTTTTCAGTGTGATTTTGGCACTTTGGCAATTGGCAATTTGGCAGTGTGTAGTGTGTTTGTTAATTGTTAGTTTAGACTTTAGACTTGAGTTATTTTGGAGTTTGGACTTGTGAATTGTTATATTTTATTTTAAAACTTTTTAAAGGTGTAATTCTCTATTAATTGTGGAATAATTTGTTGATCCTTCGATTTTTCGGTGACTGATATAACCAACCAAAACCGACGGTCGGGTTTTCAATCGGTTATAGCATATACTTCTGTCAGTTTCAGTCGGTTATGATGGTAAACAATTTTAATCAGTTTTTCAGTACGTTTGCTCACCCCTACTCTGCATAATCGAACGTTTGCAGCTCAAGATCAGAGATTAGCCGGAGGGAAGTGGTGGAGTGATCGGAATGGAATCTTGATGATCAAAGCCAACAAGTTCCTTGTTCTTTTCAACCGGAGGATATATCGAAGATTCATTTCCAGTCAATCAATTCCAGTTGTAACAAGTCCAGTTCCTACACAAGAGAACATAGCCCATTTAATACTAGACCAGAAATCTGCTGTTGAAGCTCTCCAAACCTTCAGATGGGCATCCAATCTCCCAAATTTCACTCACTCCCAGTCCACCTACCGAGCTTTGATCCACAAGCTCTGCCTCTTCCGGCGCTTCGAGATTGTCTATCAACTGCTCGACGAAATGCGCAGCTCAACTTGTTTACCCCCAGACGAGGGCATTTTCATTACTATTGCCCGCGGCCTTGGGCGGGCTAGAAGGATCAGGGAAGTGATCAAAGTTCTTGACTTGGTATCCAGGTTTGATTTGAAGCCGAGTTTGAAGCTGATGAACTCAATTCTTGATGTTTTGGTTAAGGAAGATATTGATATTGCCAGGGAGTTCTACCGGAAGAAAATGATGGGATGTGGTGTTGAAGGCGATGATTACACTCACGGAATTCTGATGAAGGGGTTATGCGCCACAAACAGAATTGGCGACGGATTTAAACTTCTGCAAGTGTTGAAGACCAGGGGAATGAAGCCAAACATTGTGATATACAATACACTGATTCATGCTCTTTGTGAGAATGGGAAGGTTGGGAGAGCCAGGAGTTTGATGAGGGAAATAGCAGAGCCCAGTGATGTGACTTTCAACATTTTGATTTCTGCTTACTGTAAAGAGGATAATTCAGTGCAGGCCATGGTGATGCTGGAGAAAAGCTTCAGCAAAGGGTTCATTCCTGATGTGATAACAATGACAAAGGTGGTGGGAATTCTATGCAAGAAAGGGCGTCTCCCCGAGGCGGTTGAGGTCTTGGAAAGAGTAGAGGAAAGGGGAGGGGAGATTGATGTTGTGGCTTATAACACACTGATCAATGGCTACTGCAGGCTAGGGAAGGTGAAAGCCGGGCAGCGTCTTCTGAAGCAGATGGAGATGAAGGGATATTTACCAAATGTAGAAACCTATAATGCTTTGATATCTGGTTTATGTGAGTGTGGTATGTTGGACATGGCTCTTGACATGTTCAATGAGATGCAAAGAGCTGGGATAAAGTGGGATTTTGCAACGTTTGATACTGTAATCCGCGGGCTCTCCTCTGTTGGGAGGGTGCAGGATGGGCTCGAGTTCTTGGCTTTAATGGAGGACAGTAAAGAGGGCTGCAGAGGTCACATAAGCCCTTATAATGGAATCATCTATGGCCTTTACAGGGAAAACCGCCTGGAAGAAGCATTCGAGTTTTTAAAGAAAATGGAGTGTTTGTTTCCCCGAGCTGTCGACCGGAGCCTGAGAATTCTCAGTTTCTGCAAAGATGGGAGCGTGGAAGAAGCAAAGAACATTTATGTTCAGATGATCGGCGAAGGCGGCATTCCCAATGCAGTAGTGTATGCAGCTTTGATTCATACATTCTGTCAGAAAGAACAGATAAGAGAAGCACTTGAGCTGATGAATGAGATGGTCAGCCATGGCTATTCCCCAGTGGCTTCAACTTTGAATGCTTTGATCCGAGGGCTTTGCAGGCAGGGTAAAATCCAGAATGCCTCAAGACTCCTGGAGGACATGGTAGAACGAGGAGGACGAGGAGGAGGTTGCTTTCCTGATATAGAAAGTTACAGTCCTTTTGTTGAAGGGTTTTGCAGTAAAGGGGACTTCCACAAGGCCTTCATTACCTTCCTGCAAATGGTGGAAAGAGGTATTGTTCCCAACTCTTCTTCATGGAATACATTGATTCTATGTCTCTGTCAGGAAAATGGGTGGTTGGAAGACCAAAATCTGTTCCGTATAGGTAACCAACTTCAGTCCATTATAGAAACTTGACCATTCTGAGTTTTACCATTATACTTGTCATGAGTTGAAACTTCAGTCCATTATAGAAACTTGACCATTCTGAGTTTTACCATTCTACTTGTCATGAGTTGATTTGAAGCTTAAACGAGTCAATCATTTTTCCTTTTCCTTTTTAGATTTTTTCCCCTTTTCTTCTTCTCTCTCCCCTCCTCTCACTCTTATTTGACAAAAAAAACTAACCATTGTGGAGGTTCTATGACGGGTTTTATCATTTGGCTAAGGTTTTCTTTGGGAGAACGGTGAAATCAAATCAATTAGAGTAATATTGTTGAGATTAGAACAATTAGAGATTGTTCTAATTATTCTGTTCACATAATAAATCAATCAATCACTATATCACATCCTAAAGTCTAGTCTTGCGAGATCCATTTGAGGCATTCTCAAGGGGGAAGTTCAGAATCACTCATATTAACATGTTTCATGATTCTGAATATCCACCATGCAAACTAGACTTGAAGATAGCAGTTATCCATTTCATTGTAGCCCTGTCACATCACAGAGAAGAATGGGCAACCTGCAAATGATAAAATTCTTGAAGATTGAAGATTGAAGATTGAAGATGAGATTTTTAAGAGGGTGGCAATTTGATGATAAGATCAAGATTGTTTCTCCTCTCCTGTCATTTTCGACAGGGCCCCTCATTTTCGGCGTCTATTTTAGACAAATGTTGCCAGTACAGAAATTGCATATTAAAGGACGGTCCCTACTGTTTAAAAAGCAACTTAAACAACCATTGCTTTGTGGTTAGCACTTATCAGGTTATTTTACATACTTACATTGAATGACAGATACATAAATATTCTTTTTCTTTTGTGTTCTACTGTAGAACGATCATATCTTTTTGTCGATCTACTTTTTTTTTTGGGTACAACAACTAATATATTATGTGACATTAAATTTTAACTAATTCAAAATTAAATTTATTAGTGCGTAAACTTTTTTAGGATACAATAAAATTCATTAGAATTAGTGCGAGTGACGAAATGGGTTAGTTGAACGTTGAATAGGAGAGTAGGGTGTTTATTGGTTAAACTATGTTCGATCATGTGTGACGAATTTGATCGAGAGATTGTAAGTAAAAATAAAATTCGTGATCTTTTAGTATAATATTCGTAATTTATGATTCTATTCACTCGACCATGCATAATTCTGTGTATATTTGCAGTTTCTATAAAGTAATGATGATGATTTATTAATTTCTCTTGAAGTTTTTGTCTTTTTAGGGACCACATGGATAGGGACTTCTCAGTTCTCACCAAGATTGAATTTGGACAAATTATTATTATTATTTTTTATTTTTTAACTCCGTATGAACTTTTCTCGAATTATCGAGATGGTTTTGAATCCAAATATAAATTGAATATTTTTTTTTTTGAAAACAAATTGAATATTTGAATATACTCAATTTTAGTAAAATTATTTTATTTACAATTGGAGGGTGAGGGCCGTGAGGGGATATATGATTATATTCAATATTGTAAGACTATTATATTTAATGGTTTAATATTATATATATATATATAAAATATTAAACCATAAAAAGCAATATTTTATTTCTTATAAAGTTGGTACGATAAAATAAAATATAATACAAGAAAAAGAGAGGAAGAATTGTCGTTGTGATCTTTTTAGGTAGATGACCAAGAATGAGTTGTGTTGAAAATGATATAAATAGGGAAAATATTAATATGAGTTTTAAATAAATCTACAAAATTATAATTAACGAGTATATTTCGAGACATGATGTATTACAATGACAGAAAGAAGTATTTTTATTTCTGCATCCGTTATCTAGATTTTATTCCCCGTCCTAATTGAAATGGAATTATAAAATGTCCAACAATTGAGGGACCAACGTGCTATTATTAAAAAGAAGAAGAAGAAGAAGAAGAAGAAGAAGTGTATTATTGAGCATAAAAACTCTACAAGACAATAAATTATATGCCAAAAAAATATAAGATATACCTAAATGTTACAAGTTTAATTATTATTAATACTCTCTCTATCAAATAAAACTAATATGTTTCACATATTTGAATAATGATTGCGATTTTCTTATCCAAAATTCAAATAAACATAAGATATTAAAATATGAAAAAACATACCTAAACAATAAAACATCTTTTGTCGTGTTTCATATTCCAATTGCATTAAAAAATAAAAAATAAAAAAAAGAGTCTTGTGCCTCTTGGCTTCCTGCGAGGCTGCAGAGGTGCATTCAACTTGCGCCATCTCCGTCCAACAATAAAATGGCCTTACGCCTCCTCACTTCACCCCCATCACCACGACTCTATTTTCCACACGCTTATCTCTGCCATTTCTTCTCTAATCCCCTTTCTTTCTTCTCATTCTCTGAACCAAATTTGATCAACAAAGATAGCAAAAAGTTTATCACTTGATTTGATACAGTTTTTCTTCTTTTCTTGATCCATAATTCCCTATCCAGAGATTCAGAGATTCAGAGAAGCTGCCTCAATTGGGTTTCCTGGTTTTTCTAGGGTTTCTAAGACAAAAAAATTAGGATTATAGGATACCATGGGTTTTGACAAAGATGAAGCGAGTTCATCCTCCTATGTCCTCCAAATCCCCAGAGAAGACACCCCACTCCTTTCAGATCACAAGCGCCTCTCTTCTTCATTCAAGACTTTTGCCAATGTTTTCATAGCAATAGTAGGGGCTGGTGTTCTTGGCCTTCCTTACACCTTCAAGAGAACAGGGTGGGTGATGGGTGTTCTCATGGTGTTTTCTGTGTCAGCCTTGACTTACTATTGTATGATGCTGTTAATCCATTCAAGGAGGAAGCTTGAATCCCATCCCAAGGCCCCAAAGCTCTCATCTTTTGGTGATTTGGGCTTTGCTGTTTGTGGGGGAGTTGGGAGGTTTGCTGTTGATGCCATGATTGTTCTCTCCCAAGCTGGTTTTTGTGTCAGCTACATGATTTTTATATCAAACACTTTAGCTTACATATTTAATTATGCTACTGTGTCTAACCCTGACCCCAAAATCTTGGGGATTTCCCCCAAAATTGTGTATGTCTGGGGCTGTTTTCCATTCCAATTAGGTCTGAATTCAATCCCCACACTCACCCATTTAGCCCCCTTGAGCATCTTTGCTGATGTTGTGGATTTGGGAGCCATGGGTGTGGTGATGGTGGAGGATGTGCTAATGTACCTTCAAACCAGGCCTGTTCTGCAGGCCTTTGGTGGGTTCAGTGTGTTCTTCTATGGTCTTGGGGTTGCAGTGTATGCTTTTGAAGGGGTTGGAATGGTCCTGCCATTAGAATCAGAGATGAGAGACAAGGCTAAGTTTGGGAAGGTCTTGGGTCTCTCAATGGCCCTAATTTCTCTGATGTATGGAGGGTTTGGGGTTTTGGGCTACTTTGCCTTTGGTGATGAAACCAAAGACATAATCACCACAAACCTTGGCCAAGGCCTGCTTAGCTGTCTTGTCCAAATCGGCTTATGCATCAACCTGTTCTTCACGTTTCCACTAATGATGAACCCGGTTTACGAGGTCTTGGAAAGAAGATTCTGTGAGGGAAGGTATTCCCTGTGGCTGAGATGGGCTGGGGTGCTCTCGGTTAGCCTGGTCGCCCTCCTGGTGCCTAACTTTGCCGATTTCTTGTCACTTGTGGGCAGCAGTGTGTGCATTTTGCTAGGCTTTGTGTTGCCTTCATTGTTTCACCTCATTGTGTTCAAGGATGAGCTGAGCCTTCTTGGATTGGCCAGTGATGGAGCACTCATTGTTATGGGCATCTGTTTTGCAGCCTATGGGACTTTTTCTTCTATCATGGAGATCTTTGCTGTCAAGGCTTAGGGCTTTAGTAACAACAACTGGCTTTCCTTCACATAGTCTTGTGGAAATGTAGATTACTACCACATAGTTTTGTGTCTTTATTCTTGCAAGCCAAGTCCATTTATTTACTAAGAGGCTTGGACTTTATTGTAGTGTGGTTATCATCACTTGGTTGTTACTTGTTTGTCTTGAATGCAGTTCTTTATTGGGATGCCTTTCTCTTAAATTTGCATTTCTTACTCTCTAACTATCACCATAGTCTTGAAAAGTAGCACAAATGGGTAACGCAAAAACGCTGTAACTTGAGAGTTTTCGTGTACCAGAGAACATTATCATGCACATATAAAACTAGTTCAGTCTTTTCTATTGCCATTATTATGTATCTAAACTGGTTTGGTCTTTCGAAGATAGAAAATCAAACTCGAAGAACATAAACTTCTTATTATTAGTTTACCTCTTATTGACCCACTTTTAGTTGAGTGATTTTTCGTTGTTATTGTAGCACTGAGTGATTTTTCGTTGTAGCACTGGTACGGTAGGTTGTAGCACATCTCAAGTACTATAGAGTAGCACTATTAGTAGTTACATTCCGAGTCACTGAAGCATTCACCTTCCGAAAGCACTTTTTCTTTACCTTCCGAAATTCCTTCTTCTTGTAGAGATTGCAAATCTAATTACACTTATTCCTAACAATCGACTATTTAGTTCATATGCATAAAAATAGCATGTTAATGCGTTCACTTATAAATTTTTTTAAGTTTAAACATCTGATTTCTTTTTTCCGTATAAAATTTAAAGACTTATTTGTTTTTTTTTTTTTTAACAAAAAACACACACACACACAAATAAGAAGAAGAAGAACAACAAAACAAAAACTAAAACTAAAAACAAAAAGGAGGATATTATGGTAATTATGCTTCGTTCCACGTGCGAGTCTCTGATCGCAGAGATATATAAGTTGGGCGCCATATCTGAGACTGCCGCCTTCTTCTTCTCACTTTCGAATTCTCACCGAAGCAAGCGCAATCCAGAACACTTCAGTGGCTAAAACTTCCCAATTAATCTTCCGTGTCCGATTGAAACGCTGAACCCTAACTCAATTTCCCCGGCGTTCCTTTTCCGTCATCTCTCGTTTCTGAGAGTATTTAGTCGGCCAATGATATCAATTTCCATTCTCCGTATGTGCATCACTCATTTTCTACATGTAGCATCCTCCTTTTGCTTCGTTGTATGATTAAATGTCTGTTTTGTGCAGATGAGGAGCATTGCGAAGTTACCTGAGGCTGTTCACAGCTCGATCCGTTCTGGAATCGTCCTGTATGACTTGACAAGGGTCGTGGAGGAGTTGGTGTATAACAGCCTCGATGCTGGTGCTAACAAGGTAAGTATATTACATTTTTGGGGGCCGCGAATGCTGTATGTAAATGTCCTCGAACTTAATGAACTTGGATGAAAGATATGTTTAATATTCCAAAACTGTGAATATTTGTGCTTTATAATGGGTTGCAAAACAGTGTCTCTGACTATTAACAAACTAGAAATGCTGTTGTGATGTTCGTTATAGGGATTACTTGGGGGGACTCTACCCTGTAGTTTGTGATTTATGCCCAAGTTACACATTTTTCCATTACTTTGGAAGTTTTCTGTTCTGATATTGGGAACTAATTGCAATTTGTGAGATAACTTACTGGCATATTTGATATTTCCAGTGTACATGTTATTATAATTTATGTTCTAGAATTCAGCATGTAACTTTCTCAAATTGGAGAACAGCTGATTCTAATACTTGTATGCTTTATTTATTTAATCATTCATATTTGATTTTGTTTTAGTGCACCTGTTTGCTCTCTGCTCTTTCAGTTGTAAGGGCTTAATCCCAGTTGATCTGCCAGGTTTCCGTTGCTGTGGGTGTTGGGACCTGCTATGTTAAAGTGGTGGACAATGGTATGTCCGTATGTGCTAGACTGTTTTTTTTTTTTTTAGAGGGGCATGGGGGTCTATATGTATGTATGCATTTCTATGAATATGTTTCTTCAAACATTTTGTAGAAGTTCAACTTGTTGTTTCTGACATCATTTTTCAAATATAAACTGTTGTAGGATATGGTGTTTCCCGAGATGGGTTGGAGCTGCTGGGAGAAAAATATGGTAAGGGTGTTTGCCACTTTTTAGATATTTTACTTTTGTTTTGTCCTCTAGTGTTATTCTTCAAATACAATGATCATATTGATGATACAGTAGCTGTTTGCTGATTCATGGCCAGCATGTCACTGATAATTATATTTTCAAACTTATGAATTCACATCATTTTGGACGAGGCCAATCAATTAAAAAATGTAGGCTATATCCTCTGCACAAACTTGTACGTTTTTCTAATTTTCAAATACATTTCAGAAAACTGGTTCAAACAGCTTTAAACTAAAATCACAGGTTATAACTTTTAGTCTCTAGGAGCATAATTGAATTTTGCTTATAACTGATAATTTGATACACATACTATTGATGTATCAGCAACATCAAAATACGACCCCTTGGATGATATGAACTCCTTTCCTTTAAACTTTGGCTACCGTGGGGAGGCTTTAAGCTCCATTACTGATGTCTCTTTGGTGGAAATTGTTACAAAAGCTCATGGGAGGCCAAATGGATATCGCAAGGTTTTGAAGGTAGGTATTCTAAATTTATTTCAGTTAATATGAATTTTGTTACATGTAACTGCTGCCCTCATATCTTTGTAATTTTCACAGGGCCACAAGTGCTTGTATCTTGGAATTAGTGATGATAGACAAGATGTAGGCACAACAGGTAAACTTGTCTAACCTTTTCCATTGACAATGTAATTAATTTGTTTTCTTAACGAAAAATTTTATTGACTGTATACTTTTTTCAGTCACCGTGCGTGATTTATTTTACAACCAACCAGTCCGAAGGAAGCATATGCTATCCAAGTACCACTCTTACTTTTGACCAAATTTCTTACGTTGTGGAATGATTAATGTTCTTCTACAGCTGTACACTAACTTGATATGGTTGTATTTTTCATATCTAAATTGGCAGCCCAAAGAAAGTCATACATGTAGTTAAAGAGTGTGTGCTAAGAATTGCACTTCTTCATCCCAATGTCTCTTTCAAAGTAGTTGATATTGAAAGGTCTTCCCTTGCTTCACCTGCTACCTGCTAACTCATAGATACCTCCTCTCTGTTTATGTTTTTCATTCTATTTATTGGTATGCAGTGAAGAAGAGCTGCTCCACACATGTCCCTTTCCTTCATCATTGCCACTACTAGCAAAAGTTTTTGGGATTGAGGCTACCAGTTCTCTTGAAGAATTGAATGTTGCTGGTGGTGGATTCAAGCTTTCTGGGTATATTTCTGGCACCCCTGATAGTTTTTCATGGAAGGTATAGTGGTTTGGTAAACATACAGTATGTTGGTTGTGGTTTCTAGTTTTCCATATCGTTCTCTAATTAATTTTTGCTTAATTTGCAGGCCTTTCAATATGTCTGTATCCCTTTATATATGTGCTGTTCCTGGTGGGCAAAGACTGTTTTTAGACAGCTAAATTTTCTGTTTGTTTTTATTGACATCCACTAATGCAGATATCAATTCAAGATTTATTTGTAAAGGACCAATACATAAAATGCTAAATAATTTAGCAGCAAGCTTTAACATTGGTTCCCAAAGTGAGAAGCAGAGTAGATCCCAGATATGTCCAGCATTCATTTTGAACCTAAACTGCCCAAAATCTTGCTATGATCTGACATTTGAACCATCAAAGACCTCTGTGGAGTTTAAGGTAAAATTTTACTTGCCAATCGTGAGCAAATGCATGTTTGTTGTAAATAATTACGAATCATTAAGAATTGCCTTTTCCCTGTCATCACTTTGACTGCTCTTACTTCTCTATCTAAGTCCTGAATTTTATGTTTGCATTTCTGTATATACATGTTGATATCTTTAAAATTGAATACCTCTCCTATGCTTTCTCAGAAGGAAAGCACACTCCTTTTCTCTTTCATTTCTGTTTCATTCAATTTTCTCCACCTCATTCTTGAATCTTCAGTGTCTTCAACACAAAAGCAGGCTTGCACTTCAAGAATCTGAATGCACAAAAACTAACATTCAAAATAATCTGTATTATAAGAGAAATAAAATTAAAAATGTTTACCAATTACCACTATTGGTCTCACCTTTAATACGCATTTGTTTCTTTTCTTATATATACTTGTAATAAAGGATTGGGGCTCTGTGGTTACTTTCATTGGGGATGCTGTTGGATGTCTCTGGAGTGGAAGTAAATCTGCTGGTAAGAGACAATAGCAATAATTAATATATCATCCAGCACCTCTTTATTTTTATTTTATGTGGTATTTAATATTTTGACCCCTTTGCATTTTGTGTTCATATCATGATTATTATCGTTGTTTTTATTTTGATATCTAATGTGCAAGTCAAAGACATGCATATTTCAGTTAAAAAGTCTATTTCACATGCATTAAGAGGATTCTAACTAACATTACTCTAAGGCTCAACAATTGGTTTAGTGGTCTTATCATAATCTGGCTTCAAAACTTCAATACATCCAAGCCAACATGGGGAGACTTTACATACACCTTCACAATAAAGCTTAGGAAAATATTATGGTTGTCTGTAGTTTTGTGTAACATAGGCTGAAAGTATTTTTCTCCTAATTCCTTCCTTTGCACTGCTCTTCTCAGATTTGTCTGTGAAATGTGAAATTGGGAAAAAGAGGCGTAGGGCCTTGAATTCTATGGGTTCTCAGGGGACTTCTCCACAATCAAAGAAGGTAACTGAAGAGTGCAATAATTTCCACCCCAGCAGAGAGAATAAATCTCCATCACATTGCGGAGTAGTAATAAGCCTTGAATGCAGCAGTGATCTATCTCCATTGCCCCATAATGTGTTCTCTCATGGGGACAATGATCTTCTTGGTCTAAATAGATCCAACAAACAATTGAACTATACTTTTAGTTCAGGATGGAAGAGTGAATCTCCCAAGATTGATGCTGGCACAAATAGGTTACTTACAGACCATATGAAATTTAATAATTCTCCTGAACTTGATGACAATTCAGATGTCGACGAGGATGTAAGAAAACCCTTTCTTCAGAGTTGTTTTTTACACAGAAGACTGGAACCTGGTGCAACATCTCTTGCTTCTGATGAAGGACTTGAGTTTAAAATTGAAGATCACTCCAAGCAAAATGCATTTAGAGCTGATGATAGGGTTGTTGAAGAAGTCAATAATATTGACAAAATTATGAGTCCAAGGAATGTATGGGACAATGAACAAACAGATGTTCTGAGCTTTTCCAAGACTACTATACAACATGATGTACAACACCAGTTAAATTTGTTGCTTGGAGATTCAGTAAATTCATCATTGAACCCTGAGCTTTCATATGAAGAGGGATTCTTTTTACCTGACGTCATCAAGCCATTTCAAAGATCTAATTCTTGCCTTCATTCTGATAGTTGCATTTCATCTCCTGTGCCATCAAATTATTTGACTGGGATACCATTTAAAAACATAGCTCACACCATTAGTGAAGATTTGGTTGCAAATTGTCCTGAGTATAAAGGTAATGTGAGATATGATTATTTGGCCAACAAAGAAAGAAAGAATTGGAGATATGACATCGACAAAATCTCAATTGATCCAGGAAAAGAGGAGTGCTTCTTTTCAAGCTCTAAGACACTTTCCTCTGATGTCAAGGATTATGCTGGTTTCAAGGAGAACAGTAGTGACTTCCAAGACCATGATCTGTATGATCCTTTCTCTCCAATGGAAATAAGTACAGACTTCCAAGATCATAATCTGAAGGATGCTTTCTCTCCAAATAGTTTCAATATTTTTACTGATTGCATAAACACTTGGGGTGAAGATGGTATTACAAATTGCTCTACTTCAAGGCACCACGCCTCTTCCATTGGTTTTGATTGCGACTCATGCACAAGGGTCCATCCTAGAAATCTAAGTAAAATGTTTGATCCCTATAGGAGAGGTAGAAGAAGCAATTCAGCTCCTCCACTTTACAGAGGCAGGAAGAAGTTCCTTGCCTTGAGTGATTCCTTGACAATGACAACAGGAAAGGTTAATCTGCAGACCGTCCATCATTGCCCTGGTTTTACAGGTAAATTTGTAGTCATCAATGTAGAAATGAATGATTCCAACACTAATTACCATCATTAATGTTCAGGATCAAACAACATGAAGCAAATACAGCACCCTTCAGAAGTAAACGGTGTGAATAGTTCATTCTCAGATGACATGTAATAGTTTCTTTTAAATATTTTTTGCATCTTATTTGAACAGTTTTGGATCAACTATGCAACTCCATGCTGCCATAACATTGGACTTGTGTTTTATTCTTATTTTTCATTTCAGACCTGATGCAAGGATCATGAAAAGTGATCAGGGGAAATGCAACAACAAAAGCAGCATGGATTCCTTTGAAGGTGAAGCTTTTATTCTTAGCTGTGAAGATCATACCATTTTCATTTCCTAGAGGGGTACATTTTATATTTTCCAGGCACCTTTTATATATTTACTGTCTGGAAAAGTATGTGATATTTTCTTTTGATTCTTCAGTAGTATACAACTAACCCAAGTTACATATCACATTCAGAGTTCATACCAAAGGAGATTCAAGATCCTCTAGATTCTGGAGAAAAATGGCAGAACAGCCATCCGCATCTTACAGTTCTGTCCCTTATAAATTTCACTATGATTTTCTGCAATCTGCATTACCATTATGTATCATAATGTGCACTGTTTCAGTTATGGATTTTGTAACATAATATCTCCATTACCCAGAGTGGAAGTAGATTACTTCATCCTAAGAATCAGGATGCTGTACTTGACATAGCTTCTGGCATCTTGCACCTTGCTGGAGATTCATTAATCCCTCGTTCCTTGGACAAAAACTGCTTGGAGAGTGCCAAAGTTCTCCAACAAGTTGATAAGAAATTTATTCCCATTGTGGCCAGCAGAACACTTGCTTTGATTGACCAGGTGTGCAAGATGCTTTTCAATGACTTCTGGCCTTTTTCTTTGAGGATCTCACTCATGCACATTTGGCTTTTACATATCTTCCTAGTGTTAGTTTTTCCTTGCTTTCAGTCCTCTGGTTGTGATTCTCAAGACACACTAACATTTTTTGAGGCCACAACATTGTAACATTTTTGGTGCATTTTAAGATTGCCCATATTGGCATGCAGAATTTTGAACTATTTTACATGCACAAGGAGTGATGGTGACACTTTTGGTTTGTTTAGTATCACTGTAATTTAGTTGTGTAATTTTGGTATTTTCTACAGCACGCTGCAGATGAGAGGATTCGTCTTGAAGAACTGCGACGGAAGGTATTGGTGTTATATTTGAACTATTTAATGTGACATTTTCACTTACTTACAAGCAAAACCCTATAGGTCCTATCTGGAGAACTGAGGAGAACAAACTATCTTGATAGTGAGCAAGAACTGGTAGGTACATTTATAAGTTGTGGTTCCCACAACTGCCACAAGTTTGACATGGATTTGTGAAGCCATATATAATAAAATTGTTTTGAATGTAAAATGACAGGTCATGCCTGAAATTGGCTTTCAATTGCTACATGATTATGCTGAACAAATTCAAAATTGGGGTTGGATCTGCAATGTTCATAGTCAGGGTTCAAGATCTTTTACAAGGTAGTTCTTGGCTTCCTGGATCTAGGGTCAACAAGTACCCATCGGATTTGTTTATTTTATTGTGTAAATTGTGTTTGACATTATATAATTAAAAGGAAGACAGGAAGTTGCATTTAAGTTAAAATGTTAAATGTCTCCTTTTAGTCCCTATTCATAATATTCCTCAATATATTACTAATAATGTATTAGGTGTGACATTTTCTTTGTTACCTCTTATCTTGTTTCCCCTGCAGGGATCTGAATATTATGCATAAGCAGCAGGCTATTGCCACACTTCTTGCGGTACACTTGACATTTTTTAATTACATCACCTTTTCCCCTAATTGTGTCATGTGGTTCATGCCATTTTTTATTGGATAGTTACTTTTTTTGCGGGAATAATGGTGGTGGCAGTGTTAAATGGATCTGTTTGTTCTTTTTTAAAATACAGGTACCATGTATTTTAGGTGTTAATTTGTCCGATGTGGATCTGTTAGAATTTCTTCAGCAGGTTTGTTCACCAGCTCTTGCATTTTTTTAGGAGCATGTTCCATTCTTGTTTAGGGGCTGCACTGTTCTTCTCTTTGAATATATTTCATTCATCTCCATTGTGGTGTGCAGCTTGCTGATACAGATGGATCATCAACAGTACCGCCATCAGTGCATAGGGTTCTGAATAACAAAGCTTGCAGGGGTATTGTCTGCTTAAATTTTAGAACCAAAATGGAGATTATGAACCAATCTTTAAACAATTTGAGTCATTTCATTTCGGTAAATTATAATGTGGAACACTGATAAATGTTCATTTTTAGGTAATATCTGAAAATTGAACATTCAGTACACTAAAAATGAACTTTCAAATAACGTACATTAGTATACTAAAAATGAACTTGTATATCAGTGGTCCACATTACAAGATGAACTGTGGTATAATGATTATTTCATTTCTCACCCTGTTCATGGTATCCAAAATGCAGGTGCAATTATGTTTGGAGACGCTTTATTGCCTTCAGAGTGCTCCCTCATTGTTGAAGAGCTAAAGCAGACGTCACTATGTTTTCAAGTGAGTAAAAGATGAAATCTCAGTAATATTCTCTCAACGAAATCTATAGAAAAACGGCCTTTGAAAGCACTATATATGTTTTAACCCATCTAAGACAAATCAGCATAGTAATAACACATCTGATTTCCTAACACTGCCAAGTTTGTGCCTCAGTGTGCTCATGGTCGACCAACAACTGTCCCACTTGTCAATCTCGATGCCTTAAGCGAGCAGATAGCAAAGATTACATCATGGAGCAGCAGTTCATGTGAGTCATGGCATGGTTTGCGTCGTCATGAAATTAGTTTACAGCGGACTGCACAGCGATTGAGCTCTGCTACACATTAATGATCGCCAAACGGAAAGCTGTCTCTATTCAACTGCATATCACTCACTCAATTGGGAGTTGGTTGATTATCAGAGCCATGAAACCTGGGCTGTTCTATCTGGATTTGCCCGTCGAAAGCAACTGCTTTGCATCCCAGAATATCATTGAGGCTTTCTACCCCCCTCTTGAGTGGACAACAGAGGCATACACAACATAGATATAGTATAGAAAAAATGATATGTGATAACCTAGTTTTGGTTTCAAAAGAATCACTAAAGTTGAGTTCTCTTCACTTCTTTCATGTATCAAAGAATCTGTTAGCTGCAGTGTACAAATCACTAAATCAGCATGGAGAGAGATCATTCATTCATGTATGTGTTCTCCACATTCAATGGAAGCACATAAAGCCTTCCAGATGGGAACCAAAGTTTTAACCGGAGGGCGTAATTCCTGTGAATTGAATACAAAGTACAGTAAGTGCAACTCATATTGCAGATGATCTGTTTTCCTCTTCTTCTTAAGGGTCGCAAGTGAACTTTCACTAGGATATGTGAAAGATCAGAAATGTTTTACCTTGAAAACGACAAGAAGCTGCTCTTCTCCATGAATGATCAGAGACAGGCTCCAGTAACAAGTAACAGGGGTCACACATTCATTCAGGACCGGTTTCAAGATCTTGCTGGAAGGAACAAAGCGACGAATGATTCTCCCACTGTTATAGAAGTACTGAATCAGCCATTACCATTTAACTATATTGAGTACAAGAAAAATTTACTACGATACCTTGACAGAAAACGTGCTCAACCAACACAAAACGAGAGGTTTCATATTCATAATAGAACCAGAAAGTACCTTCGGTATTGAGTCTCAAGCTGAACTCCAAAACCAGGCAAAATTATTACCGACTCTGTTATTACAAATGTGAAACCAGAACATGAGGAAAAATTATACTAAAAAAATGGCAACCAAGACATTCCAATGACTACAGGAATCCTTTACCTCAACTATAGCAATCGAATGGAAAAATCAAATCAAGGGGAACTAGTTTGATCATGTCAAATGCATATGAATATTGAATACATGATATGTAAGCCCCCATAACCTATCCAGTTCTTATGGAAACTATGGACATATTTTCAACCAGCAGAACAAGAACGCACTCCCATGACACACAATTGCTTTCAAAAATTGCCAAGCGAAATTTAAATTGAAGTGTAATCATGGATTCGCAACTATTTGAAAGGTACGCCAATTAGAATTGCAACTACACCTAGGTTAAGAGACTTGACATCACATTTAACCCTCCATAGTTCATAACCAATCAATGCTGAGAAAAACAAGTACAAGGAAGTAAAATACACTATAAAGACAAATTGCGTATTATAATTAAACCCAAAAAGGAAACTGTATCAAATTCAAAGATTTATCTCCTCACCTCTCACAACCCGCCTTAGACACATCCTGACAACTACCGCCATTACAGGCAAGCTCCAAAGAAGAACACCAATCGACCTCGCCTGCTGTCACACACACACATATGCATCACCTCAGACACAACATTTGTGATTACATTGCTGAATTCAAGCAAAAATAAATAAATAAAATAAAATTAAATTAAATTAAGCAGCTTATTTTCAGTAGAACACTAATTCCTCATTTTCTCAAGATGGTCAAGTGTTCAACAGCCAAAAACTTAGCAGCTTAGGATGCAAAATACTTTGCATAGGTAACACAATTACAAGCAATCAAATATATGCAAAATCAATAGGACACAATAAACCACAATCGTTTTAACCCTACAAGCACAATTAAGCAGAGACTAATTAACAATGGTGAACAATAAACAGTATAAGCGCAATTAAGCAGGAGTTGTTGAAATTAATAGAAGCGTGTATCTACCTGCAGGAGTAGCGAGCAGGGAAGAAGAAAGAAGAGGAGTAGAATCGAAGCCTTTGATGAAGCATTTCTTTGAAGCATGAGATGGTGGACGTCTATGGCTTCCGGCGGACCCTTACTAACATCGTGTACGTATCTGTATCTCCCGGTCGCTATACTGCTACTCCCTCCTTCCATTCTCTGCAAATCAGACCATGGCGAAGACGATTCGGAGCTTCTTTTCACAGTATAGTTGAACACCCGAATATAGCCCGATGGATTATCCAAATCCAATGCGTTGATGGGCTGTATACCAGGTTTGAATTTTGATTTACATTCTATTTTGTAATTTTAGGGCATTTCTAAATGCGAAATTAAGTTTTTTTCTTTTTCTTTTTCTTTTTTACAAGTGAAATGCTAAGTAAATCTCACTTTAATTGATAGGTTAATTGTGCTAAGAAGAACTTGTGTCACAAGCTCAACTGAGAAGATGTTGATAAAAATTAAACTCTTAACATTTATGTACAGTAAGGATACTCCACTCACTCAATGTCTCAATCATTAATCCAAAGGTTGAAATTAAATATTTTAATTAACTAATTTTTATGAATGATAATGTAATTATATATTTATTTTTTTGGTACATCATAGAGTAACAAAACTATATAATAAAAGGTTTATGGTAATAATAATAGTAAAAAGCTTTTGCAGTTAACTAATACTCCGTATTCATTGTCATGATTGAGTAGTCGCCGCAATATACATGGTTCAAATCTTACCAATGATCAACAATAGGAAGTATGAATTTAGACTTGTTGTATATACTAGTATATGAGTATTTGAGGGTCAATTGAGGTAGTACATTCCACAATTTACATTCCTATTAATCTCCAGGACAAGAGTTGTGATGGACTTCTAAAATAAAAAATCATTAGATTGGACCAATTAGATTGAGTTCTATTGCATTTACTACATATTTCTATTCTCTGGTATGGCAATTGATCATGTGAGTCCTAAGAATAATGTCAATATCAAAATATTGTGAGAGAGTAAAAGTGGGGAGTAGAAGTAGTAATTTTCAATTAGATCATGCCAACTACTAATATTTCAACAGATCATATTGGTGTGATATTTGATGCTAAACTTGTTGTCTTCATCCTACAAACAAAAAGTGGAGTGCAATCAGTGATATTTTTCTTCCAACAAGCAGGGACCTATGTAAGGTCTAGTCAAGAAGATGCAGGCTCAGTTGTTCATTAGTCAGAATCAGGCTGCAAGTGTTAGCTACAACTTGCAAAAACTTCCATAATGTTTTGTTAGAATTATTGTGGACAAGTGGTCAAGTGGATGCATTATGCACCGAGGATGATGGTTCTCACTTCTCACTAGTTTCAATAAGTTGAAACCTGTAAGAGGCTAAGAGCAAGATTATTGGTTGTATTTGGGGTGGGATTAACCTAGCAAAGTAGCAGCCGGAGGGAGAAAAAAAAATATGATGGTCGTGAATGTTACTGCATTTTTAGAGTTTTGTCAAGATAGAAGAGTAGCCGCCAAAGAGAGAAAAGAAAATATGGTGGAATTACTAGCGGTGTTGCATTTTTGAGTTTTTGACAAGGCGCATTATCATGACCGATTTTTGTTAGCTTTTCCAAAAATTTTGAATCTTTTTTAGAAGTAAAACCCAAAAAACTTGCAAAACAACCTAAAAACATAATCAATAGTGATGTTGTAAAGGGCCATAGTCATATTACCCCTACCACCACTTTTTTTTCACATTTCTCAAAAAAAATGGAGAATCTAGAACTTTAAACTGATTCAAGATTGTTCTGGATTATTCTGAGCACTATTGAGAAGTATAGTTTGATTGCCATTAAACTAAGCAATCTG
>CM008335.1:1641658-1653580 GCA_002525835.2 Ipomoea batatas | reverse complement strand
TCTATATTCACAATCACCACTGTACAATGAAGACAAAACCATTGTTGTCACGGTAGATGAATATTCTCTGTGATTGACTGTCTGTGAAGTTCAGTTTTTATAATCTATATTCACAATCTTCCTATATTTCAAAATTTACTATACTGATTCCTTGCTATTTAAGTGAAACTATACTTGTTGGAGTTGTTGCATCTCTTTTTGAGCTTAAGGTTAATGTGTAATGATTTACAAGTTGTTTATTTATTTCTCTTTTGAGTCTTGTTTGAAAGGTATGTAGACATAACCAGCTGTTTGATTGGTGGTTGTATACAATTTCTCTTTGTTGTTGTTAAGTTGATTGCTAGTAAACTCTCTCTAGTCTCTAAACTTCCAAACTCCCAGTATCAAAACCAGATAAAGGAGTACAGTTGTGGTTAAACATTGCTGCATCTCATGTATGGACTTTATAGATACTTGATAGTGAGAGTACATTTTCTCTCTATCAACCTTATGACTAGCCACTTACTATTGCTGTCCATCTATGAACTTGTCCTCAAGCTTGATCTACATTTCTGTTGCTTTTGCTTCTAGGTCAATGGTGAGATATATAACCATAAAGAACTGAGGGAAAAGCTCCCGTCTCATTCCTTCCGGACTGGTAGTGATTGTGAAGTTATTGCACATCTTGTAAGTACTTTGCACATATATTTCCCACAATTTCATCTAATAACCGAAACATGAATGCTTGGTAATATGATTGTCAGATGCAAAAGTACACAATCTAGTGTATTTATTTATCTCTTGTGTTTCTTGAATTTGCAATCTTTGTTTCAGTATGAAGAATATGGAGAAGATTTTGTTGATATGTTGGATGGAATGTTTTCTTTTGTGCTTCTTGACACCCGCAACAACAGTTTCATTGCTGCCAGGGATGCTATTGGTATTACGCCACTTTATATGGGCTGGGGTCTTGATGGTATGCTACTGCTCACAGCTTCATCATATTTCTAAATCCTAAGATGTTAGTGAGATACCCATTTATTACTTTATACTCCATATTTATCTTCAACAATTCCCATGGAATTATTTTGATGATGGGTAGCACACGAGATTCAAATCTAGGACCTTTGCTTTCCAAGTTGCCCTATTGTGTGATGTCTTCCACCTTATCAAAATAATTCCATGGGAATTGTTGAAGATAAATTATGTTGAAGATGAATTATTTTTGAATTAAATAATTCAAAAAGCTTACACTGGTAGTGTGGATACACATTTATTATATCATATATATCTTCAACAATATAAAATGATTGAATTGAAGTACTGTTATTAGACAAAGTGGCATAGATTTACAAATGCACTCCTATTAATTGTTGCTTTCTGTACAGGGTCTGTATGGTTTGCTTCAGAAATGAAAGCCTTGAGTGATGATTGTGAAAGATTCATGAGTTTCCTTCCTGGACATATCTATTCAAGCAAAACTGGTATGCTGATTTTAAGCTGATGGCTACCATGAATTACTGAATTTAATTCAACATGTATAATCCTTTAACAGTATTATCAATTCAATTGCTGCCTCTTTGATTCTATCAAAATTCCATGATGATGGTTGTACTCATAGACACACGTGTGAACATATAAAAATGCTTATATGTGCAGAGTAAATTGTACAGTATAAACTGTATATCAATTTTCAGAAGTTCAATTATTTCGTTTATCATGTTGTGGAAATGTTTCAAGAAAATCACTTTAGTCTATTACTTTCAATCACATTGATTCACAAACTCACATCTGTCTTTCCTTTATTTATTTATTTATTTATTTATATTTTTAATTTCTTCTGCAAAAGTACACCTGTTTTGCAAAACTTTTTGAGAAGTTGGCGAAGCCATTTTTTATGCCTTCAAGTGCTAAGCTTATATTTTATTCTCTTCTTCAGAATTCCTTTCTTAAAATGATTTTATTTATGAAGTGTCTCAATATTATTTGCTCACAGGAGCGCTCAGAAGATGGTACAACCCACCATGGTATTTGGAAGACATTCCTTCGACTCCATATGATCCTCTTCTCTTACGCAAGGCCTTTGAGAAGGTATGATTATTCTAGAATTTCTTGAGATTTAAATTTGAATTTACTTATTTACTGCCTTAATTTAATTCTTGCTTCCATTGTACTTACAAAGAACAAAAAACAAATGTCTTGCTTCCTATGACTCGTTTGTGTACTTTAACATCTTCTTTTATGATTTAATAATGCACCTACAGCCTGAAAAGTAATGACTTTTAATGTTTAGATATTTTTTGTTGGTTCTTTAAGTCCTGACCTGGCCTATCCGAAGAACCATCAGTTATCATTTAACTTATAATCAGGAATCTAGGTTGGTGTTTTGTACTCTATTATTTTATGCTCTAGATACGTCCTCATTTTTGAATCCTTTATAATCTTATTCTGGATTTTGTCTGTTTTAATCATTCTATTCCTTACACACCGCCTCTGTAGCTTATTAAAATAACAATGTAGCTGTTTTCTGTCCTTTATAATTAACACCTTTGCATCTGCTTTTAACTTGAACTTCGAATAATTCAAAGCATAAAAATAAATTTCATGGAATGATGTGGTTAAATTTTACTTCCCTCTTCTTTTTTTTTTCCTAAAAATTTGTTTATAGTAAAATTCTATCATTCTCCTTCTGCTGGATCACTGTATGAATGCTAATCTCTGTTTTTCTTCTCTTAATCTATTCAGGCAGTAATGAAAAGACTTATGACAGACGTGCCCTTTGGTGTACTTTTGTCGGGTGGACTGGATTCATCACTTGTTGCTGCTGTGGCTAGCCGGTTTTTGGCCAATGCTGAAGCTGCCTGCCAATGGGGATCGCAGTTGCATACCTTTTGCATTGGTTTGAAGGTATGAGTTCTCATAGAGAAATTCTAGCATGCTGTAAGAGAATTTAAGGAAATCCAAATCTTGTCTTCTCTCATTTATTGAGTTTATTTAGTGGCCCTTGCTTGCATGAATTTTCAAAAATAACCATGAAATATCTTTATGGCATGCTTGAAGTTCCATCTGTATACATGTGTTTTTTCTTACATGACCAACTATATAAACTATGCTCGGTGATAGCATAAAGCATCTATATTGAAGGGCTGACTTTTGAGTAAGTTGTCTGCTGCAATTTATGTAAATGGAAGAGGAAACATGGCTATTATTGTACTAATTATAGTTTTGCTTAAAGCTGAGGATGAACTACTGTAAGATTTGTAACCATAAAAACTTGGTTATTTTCTGCCACTCATTCTGTTTTGTTTAGAAAAGCTACCTTTATCTTTTAGTTTAAAACATTAAAGATTCTTCTACTTTGCCTTTTAGTTTTAAGCCTGTCTGAAGCTCTTTCTACTTTTTACTCAGGGTTCTCCTGATCTTAAAGCTGCCAGGGAAGTGGCAGACTACCTTGGCACTCGTCACCATGAGTTTCATTTTACAGTACAGGTATTCTTTCTCTCTGCACAAAACAATGTAATCTCATCTTCCAATTTTTTGGTGGGGTTGCTTGTTTGAATAACAACCAAGCATCCTTTTGCTCTTATTTTATTTTATTTTGACTTCTACTGCTAAATCAGGAAGGAATAGATGCACTTGAGGAAGTTATATACCATATTGAAACTTATGATGTGACCACTATCAGAGCCAGCACTCCAATGTTTCTCATGTCTCGAAAAATAAAATCTTTGGGAGTGAAAATGGTTATATCTGGGGAAGGTTCTGATGAAATTTTTGGTGGTTATCTATATTTCCACAAGGCACCCAACAAGGAGGAGTTTCACAAGGAAACTTGTCAAAAGGTGTTACTCAAACATTTTCTCTTGACCTTTTTCAGGAAGGATTTTTTCTAGAAATATACTGAATTTAA
Source organism: Ipomoea batatas (assembly GCA_002525835.2). NCBI lineage: Eukaryota > Viridiplantae > Streptophyta > Magnoliopsida > Solanales > Convolvulaceae > Ipomoea > Ipomoea batatas. The sequence goes on along the minus strand of CM008335.1, from coordinate 1,649,691 downwards.
TTGAATGCACATTATGCAATTCTGATGGCTATTTGTTTCATGTAAAACTAGATTAAAGCTCTGCATCTTTATGACTGCTTGAGAGCCAATAAGTCAACTTCTGCATGGGGTGTTGAGGCTCGTGTGCCCTTCTTAGATAAGGAATTCATCAACACTGCAATGAGTATTGATCCTGAATGGAAAATGGTAAGCTCGAGTACTTAAGTGTTGTACCCCCAGGCCTCCCTCATCTCAATAAAATAAATAAATAAATAAATAAATAAAACCTGAAGTATCCCCTGAAATGAGAAATGAAAAAGAATGTGATTATGGTTTTCAATAGGTGATTCTACTACTAAATTAATTGCATTAAAGATGTTATATCTTGTTTGATGTTTCTGTACAATGTAATATCAAAAGGAAAAGAAAAGGAAAATTTTGAGCTTGCTTTACCTTCCCAGTTTGATTTCTTAACCAGAGTGTAAGTTCTGGCTGTCATGTCATTCAAGAATCTGGCTATAAATCCCTGCTAAGAAAAACCAAGTGCAAATATTTTGGTTGTTGGCCAGTTAATTATATACTATTGATGTTGTGATGTCGTCATGTGCCAGTTGCTATATAGATTGGTCTTGTTATGGAAAATAATAGATGTGTTGGTTACCTGGATTCTCGACTATGATATTGTTTGATTGATTATAACTATGTGTTAGTTGCTTAAAATCTTGTTCATCCACTGAGTCTTTGCATTTTACTGATTAAATATATAGGTAAGGCCCGACCTTGGAAGAATTGAGAAGTGGATTCTGCGCAATGCTTTTGATGATGAGCAGGAACCTTATCTGCCAAAGGTTTGTGTTTCGTTTCTAATGTAAATTTTAGTAACTTGTTATATCCACCTTGTTTCTATCTTGCACATGCATAAAAGTGCACAGTATTTATGTCTATCTCTCAAGTTATACCTCAGCTTGATTTTGGAGGTTCAATTGTGTCGCATTGTGCTTTCAGCATATTTTGTACAGGCAAAAGGAGCAGTTCAGTGATGGAGTTGGGTATAGTTGGATTGATGGCTTGAAGGATCATGCAAATGCACTGGTGGGAATTCCTCCCTGCTTTTCTTCTAACACGATCTCTTCCCTCATTGTGGTAAACATTTATATCGTGTGGCTACTTTTTACAGGTTTCTGACTCAATGTTGGCAAATGCGAGCTTTGTTTACCCAGAGAACACCCCAACAACGAAAGAAGCATACTATTATAGGACAATCTTCGAGAGATTCTTCCCCAAGGTGTTTTTTAACTCGATTCTTACTTCTCTCTCTAGTGATTGTTGCTGTCGCTACCTCCCTCTCATTACATCTTTTTTGGTTACTTTGAAACCAATCAGAACGCTGCAAGGTCAACAGTTCCCGGGGGGCCAAGCGTGGCATGCAGCACTGCAAGAGCTGTAGAATGGGATGCGTCCTGGTCGAAGAATCTAGATCCGTCTGGCAGAGCAGCTCTCGGGATTCATGCAGCAGCATATGAAGATGCCCTGGATGCAAAGAAGACCACTTCATCTGAAACCTCAGCTCAGAAACTGGAAGTAGAGAAGGCTAGTGTTGCAGTTTGATCGTGTATTTAGTCGCAAAGGGTATCAATTTCTTTGGTTTTGCAGATTTGAAAATAGCGATAGCATATCGCACTGAAAGTTTGATTGTGTATTTTATGTCACTGGTACTGTTAAAACAAACATTGCTCTGCAAGTTTGATTGTGCATTTTATATCATTGGTACTGTTTAACAAACGGTGAACAAGCGATCCATTTTCCTATTGAATAGTAGACTAATAAAAAGCTGAATCAGGACAAAACAATGTCAATTTAGTATCTAAAATAATCATTATATTGTGGACTAGGGTTCACTATGCAGTGGATCCTAATTCAATACACAAAATTTAATTTCACAAGAGGACCTTGATTCAATACCTAAAATTTAACTTCACAAGGTACAAAATTCTCCAATACCTAAAATTTAACTTCACAAGGTACAGAATTCTGTGCATTTTATAATGTACAGAATTCATGTTTGATAATACACATATAAACACAATATAATTACAAAGAAGAGTCAATATCGAAACTCGAACCTCTCATTTGGGAGAACCAATATCACTTTCACTAAAACTCGAACTTGAGAGAGCCAATATCGCTCCAACCTCTCATTTGAAAGAGTTGCCATATGACAGGTCTCAAACTACATACTTCTACCATGTATATACTCTCTCCTACAGGCTGCCACTTTAGTAAGACGAAACAAACTTAATTTATACAATGAACCGAACCACATGGTTAAAGGACATTATATTTGACATCAATCACATCTTCTCACTTGTACTCAGATAGTCTCAACATATCTGATATTGTGAAGAAATTTTAGACTAAAATTGTAGGGCTTTCAAAGAAGAAAGCCCTTTCAAAAATTCTCTAAGGCTTAGGACGAACCCAAGCCATAGAGGGGGTTTGGAAATAGTTTTCAACCAGCAATAGACGCGCCTCGGTTAGAACCTCACTAGCTGCGTCATTGCCCCAAGCGCAAAGATGCTTTTTATTCTTCCCTCGCCTCACATTTTATAATACCCTTATCCCCCTCTGCTTTAGTCTGCAGCCGATGTGGGACAAAAACAATATCCATTACAACACCCCATCCACATTATGATACCACAAACACAAATTTTAACATTCTGTATACGCGATTACTCAAAAAGAGATTACGAAATCAATTTCATTTCACTGAAATGTTCAAATGGAGTGAATTATATATTACTTGTATGAAAAATTATGAGTTTTTATCTATAATGAATTTGGAGAATTCACACACTATGTTGAAAAATCTTTTGCTTGTTTAATAACAATATGTATTTATGAAGGTGTGGAATTTACACTGGGAAGAACATCTGTATCATAATACAGTGAGAAAATTGGTTCTCTTGCAAGAATTGGGCAAAGATCAAAGAGTTTCAAACCCAAAAGTTGTTCATTATATACATTGTGGTTAAAAACTTGGCCGAAACTATGAGCACCGTACGCACCCGGTTGAGGTTATTTGAGAAAACGCGAAACTGGAATGCAGCACGCCTTGCCCGAGCAATGTTCAAAAGCGGCAGATTCCAGGTGCCTCAGTTCGCAGGACTGAGAGTATCTCTTCGTACTTTGAAGCATATACGAAACCCCATAACTGCATTGCAAAACGAGAAATCCTTACATAGATTAAGAAACAAAGGCGCTGCATAGATATGGGAACAGATGCTTTCCCAGACTTTTTTAGAAGGATTGAGGGGAGCGAGGGGTAGTTCAGTCAATACCTCAACCTCCTTCACTTCAAAATCTTCACTGCATGACAAGCACGAGTTTCCATAGGTTTGTGAAGCTGCACTTGATCCGGTCAGGCTGTAAAGAATTATGCATCATTTGTAAGTAAATTTTCCTTTTACACCGGAAATATACATACAAACAAGTGTCTAATACAAAATAAGGATATACAAACAAGATAAAAATCTTACAGATCCCCATCCAAGTAGAGAGCAAAATGACCACCACCGCCCAAGGCTATGTACTCTGTGGAGCACATAGTATAATAGCGATTTATGCCTGCATATATCCTAGTGTTAGTGTTACAACTAAATCAGTAAATCTTCTCATGATATAGTACTGTGTGCTAAGAGGGGGCGATTGGTAAGAGATCCAAAATGACAACCTTATTTCAGGCTTTCAGAGGAAAAATGCATATTATGCATTTTTTTTTCGAGGGTTAAGACCATCAAGCTGAGGAACCATATCTTTTCAGGCAACTCTAATGCAACTAATTTGAAATATGAATTAGTACAATAACACTAAATTCATCACTTACATCAACCCAATATCCCATACATTACACATTTTGTCATAGTTTGAAACTTAGAATCTCAAGCTAGGAACTAACATTTGTGAAGCAGAAGACGGTAGCTTTCTGACCCCAAGTTTTCTCACTAAAATGTATCCATACTTTCTCCATTGGACATAAACTCGATAAATAAATGTACCCAGAAAATGTCCTAACCAAAATTTAAAACATCCACAAATAATCGAAAGTAAAGCATCAGGCCCTTTCTATGGGGAGCAATCTTAAAAGTATGACTGCCAGGTGGAAGAAAGTATAAGCAATACCTGTAGGACGAAATATAGTAGGATGACCTGATACATTCGTGAAAACAAATGAAGCATTCGTTCCCTGTTTTAGATATGAATATCAAGATTAAAAGAGATCTCTAAGTAACAAATTAGTCATATTGGCATGACTAAGCATGTATGTATTCAGCCTTACCTGATATCTTCTCTTAGTTGTTGCCCTTAGAGGTGCCTCAACTAGCCCACCAAATACAGTACCCTTACGGTCTCCTACAACCTAAACATTAGAATTATGTAAGAGATAGATATAGCAAATGTGTCAGAAATGACTTGAACCTGCTCAAAGAAGACTGTCAAAAGAATAGGAGTCTGAAACACACAAGCACTCTCGACTTCTCGAGTCTTGAATGGACAAGACATGAAATTTCAGTTCCTTCAGTTTGGAATTGGTAGTCAATCCTTTTCTGACAGTTGACAATTGAATCAATGTTTGACCATTAATTTCATATCCGTAACAGTGTAAGATGGCCTGTTTCCAAGTTGTTCAAGAATACTGATAGTAGCATTGGGTTTATTGACCCAATGCCTAAGGACATCACTTATGCTTCTTAACGGGGGCAATGAAGGAATATAATTAAGTTGTCAATCCTTTACCACGAGGGGGAGTTGACAATTGAATCAAAGCTAGATCATTAATTTCATATTTTGAACAGTGTAAAATGGCCTGCCTCCAAATATGTATTATAATCATTTTCAGATGTTCGATCACTGGCTTGCAAACTTCAAATCTACCAAAGCAACATTTTTTTAATTGATAAGAACAAGAAAGCACACATATATTGCATGCTTTAAGAAGTGAGCACGTGAAGAAACTATATTAGAGAATAAATAGCATTACCAGAAGAGTGAGGCCAGGCCATAGCATGCTTCTCCTGTACAAAGTGGAAAGTGATATGCCATTCCTCCATGTACTGGACAAAAAGATAAAACAAAAACCCTATGATGCAGATGACAAAAGAAAAAACAATAATTCCTGCAGATTTTTCTAAAAGAGGTACCATAGCAATTGGATGAAAGTTGCATCCACATTTTCATACCTGTATAGCATCACCCATTTCCGGTCCTTAACAAGTGCTGGAAGTGCAGTGTAAAGAGCTGTTCGTGTCTTCTCTGAGAGAAGCAACGAGGGTTCAGAAGTTTCAGGAAGATTGCCTGAAGGCACTTCCTCATTCTTATCTTGCTTAAGGATTCCCTCATGTCTATCAACTTTGGAATTACTTCCATCAGCAACCCCCATGTCAGAGTTTCCCTTGCTTGATCCCTGATTCCGGAATCCACCCAATCTAGCAACTTGGTAAACGGCCCTGCCTATCGTCTGTTTGCCCCTCGTGATTAAACTTCTCCTTCTGCCAGGTTCCTTCACTGGTGGCTCAGATGGTTCAGCTTTATCATCTTGCTTCTCATTGTTCCCATTCAAACTAGAGTGACTCCCAGGCTCTGAATTCGATAGTAGGGAATACAGGAATGCAGTAAATGAGGACGTATCAGGACCGTCAACTATATCCCCAGGCTCCCCCTCGTCCAACTCCAGTTTACTTCCCTCAGAATCTGATCCATCTTCCTACAACAACACAACCATACATGTAATCATAAGCTTGTTTTCAACCTTCCTTTATCCATTCCTTCTTATTAATCGAAAAATAAACATCACGCAACACTGGATATTTCCAAATGCAGCTTGTACAGTACAGGGCTTTTCTTCAAACAGATAAAGAGCATACCATCAACAACAATCACTAACCATAATTTTCTTCTTCATATACACTCCCAATTCAAAATTTCAAACTAGAGCTTAAATGATACTACTAGCAGCAAAACACACACACACAGAGTTATAAATGAAGGAAATCAAAAGAATCCAGCAAGGTCAAAACTCAAAACAGTATATCCTAAACCCTAGAGCAATCAATCCGTAGAACAAAAGAAAAAACAAAGCAATAAACTTGATACACTTACAGGTACCGGCGGCGGTCTAGGTTTGCGTTTGGAGGGTTTATCGGAGATTGGATTGAGGATGACGGTGGTAAGATCAGATACAAAGTGCGCCGCTTTACTCCTCAGAGACCGATTCTTGTGCTCTAGCAGCGGCGGTGGCGAGTATTTCTCTTCTTCTTCAACTTCTCTGCCCATTTTTTGCTGCAAATTGCTCCCTAAATTAGTACTCCACCCTCCATAGTGCCATTATTCTCTGTATGATTAGATTTCCACTACCTTTTCTATCGTGATGCTTCAAACCAGAATCTGCACGCCTTCCGTCACCTTTCAAATACACAAAAAACTCATAATTTTTTCCATCTTTTCCCCCTTTTCTTTGGAATTATCGAGAAATCGAAGATGGAGTCTTTGAAGCTAATTCTCTTTGGTTCAGTCGTGGATTAGTCTTTCAGAAAAAATATCAGTTTCTTCCTTTTGCCCAAGTCCACGTCCACCATCATCATTTTCTTCCGCCATAAAATTGTCTTTTTTTTCCCTTAACTTATACGGAGTAATTAATTTGTAGTTTCGTTTCTTTTTCTTTGATTCCCACAATTTTAAGAAAAGATAATGTTTTTAAACTTTTCTAGATGTTTGAAAATATAAATACAAAAAAGTATGGTAGATTATTATGATATGTATATGTGAAATTTACTATTTATAGATGTGATTGTCCAAATGTTATGTGAATTCGTGAGCGTTATAATCATTAGATCATGTACATTCTTTACCGTTTGAGTTACTATTTAAATGTTATGTGAATCCGTGAGCGTTATAATCATTAGATCATGTACATTCTTTGTCGTTTGAGTTACTACTTACTAAAGAAAAATATTTCACATAATTAGTTTTGACTGGATGGTCGCCGCCTCAACACGTATGTAACACTCGTCAACCCTAAAAAAAATTTTCCTTTTACATCTTAAAAAAAAGAAAAAAAAAAAGAAAAAGAAAAAAAAAACTTGATCCTTGCAATAGAACATACACCCACACACTCTTCTATTCTCTCCCTTTTACATAAGAAAAGGTTTGATGAAAGACACATATTTATAGCCAATCCAATCGGGATGCTCTTACTTCAAAGATAATTATATTATATTGTCAATACACTCATACTACTAGCAAGCCAGTTGAGTCATGAGCGTTGTCGGAATAAAGAAGACGATCTTAATATTGTGTTGATAAATCTAACTTATTAAGTTTTGATCCGAGTAAATAAAAAAGATTAAAAAAAAATGTCTTCAAATATAATACTCCGTAATATAATATGAATTATATCATATGACATTGCATACAAATACAAATTGTATTTATATAATTTCTTAATGTTGCATTATGGTACAAAATTAAATTTTTACATGCATTATGTTATTGCATTGTAAGTGGGGGTTGGGCCATCACCGTAAACAAGGGGTCCATTGAAGTTGAGACTCAATAATGGATACCCCAATTTACTCAAAAAATGTGATCAAGCAATATAATGGCCCGACTGCAAGCGTTTATTTTACTTTATTTTATTGTTGGATACAAAGAAAGTAACATAAATTGTGGTGGATTCATTCTCACAAATTAAAGTCAATAGTCAAAACTTGATTGATCTGAGTGATTGTGTACTCTCGGCCCTTAAAAGAGGTCGATTTTGTTTGAACTCCCTCTCATATAAAAAAAAATCAATATAGCCAGTACTTTTTCCCTTATTAATTGGATCGGCTCATGTGAACATAGATTATTCTGAGTATGGTATATGCTTAAAGATGTCAGGTGATTTCTATAATTAAGATCTATTCAGGATATTTCGTGGCGTGACAATAATAATAATAATAAAAAGAAGTCAATAGTCAAAATTAGTTGTTTTCCATCCAACGGGCTATCATACAATT
>CM008335.1:1630463-1641597 GCA_002525835.2 Ipomoea batatas | reverse complement strand
GGGGGGGGGAGGGGGGGAGCAAACTGAATCAAAAACCAAATCCACAACCTGCAAAGATAAGACACACACGCAAGACGCCTCTTCTTGGCGAGGCATTGGAAAAAGCGGGGCTAGATAACTACACCTTCAAAAGTTCAAGTGGCCTGGTTGATCGATCTCATGTTGCCGAAAGATCAAGTAATCCAGGTAACACAGAGATAGATAGCACGTTGTTCGAAAATCACGCTTCGTCTTCAGTAAGCTGCACGCTGTATCCATGTTTCATATCTGTAATTGATCCCGAGGGTTAGATTGAGCCAGATGAAGCAAACAATGAAAGTCGGGTTTTCATATGTAGTGAAGTAACATGTTCAATATACTGCATATATCTTCGTTAAAGATACTTATCATGCTACTCTTGTTTCAAATTCCCGATTATCATTTGACATCAATCCGTTAATCAAATATGTAATTACACTTGTAGAGAAATAAGTTACCTTTCATCAAAGATTTATCGTACTTATCCTTTCTTTCAACGTCGTTTCTCCATTCACAAATGTCATCGCCCATCTCGTCCCTTCCATCGTTTCCAACGTCACTTTCACTTGCCGTCTCCCATTCAGAGTCATCGGTGTCTTGGCCGCACATGTCTCCGACATCGCCTTCGCAGTGAACACTGCCGTGCTTAAGAGCAGCCTCTCTAAACAGCCAAGCTGCCCGCATTTGCTTCTTGACTAAACGCTCAGCATAATCGGGAACTTTATTTTGCCTCAAGGAGAGATCGGGATCAGTAGATTGAGAGCACTCGTTAATGAACAAAATAGCATCTAGTAAGCTCTCTTTAGCTAAACCAAGCATGTCATACGCTTGCGCTCTTCGCCAGAGGCTTTTGGCGTGACGGTTCACGGGATTATGAAGACATAGTGCACGCGTAGCGTCACTTATGGCAGCCAGGGGCTGTTGCAGTAAAAGATGACACTGAGCTCGATTACTATACAGTACCACTCTCTCTTTCTTTGATCGGATCGGGCACAAAGCCAGCGCTTCTGAATACTTACCCGCAGCTCCGGATATGTTCCCCGACGAAAAAAGGGAATTCCCTTCGAGTTTTACCACGAGCGCTGCTGCCTGTTTAATATGAAGATCCTCTTTAGGCATATTCTTTTCCCACTTCAACCTCTGCCTCGAACTTAATAGTTCTTCAACTTCTTCTTTCACACGGCCACTGATCGAGTTCCGGCCCGTTGCTTGCGATTCAATGCATTCCTGAAGAACATTAACAATGGAATCCCCGAGCTTCTTGTGATCCCCTAGAGTCGAAATTTCAGCTAGGTCAACGAGTGCTGGCACCGCCTTGTCAATTACCTATAAAGGTAGTAAAATTAAATATCTTAGAATTACGTAAAATAAGCAAAATGCAACATCAAACTCAAAGATCAAGTTTTGATTCAAAACGTCACAACATCAAATAGCAATAGCAAAAAGACAAACATAGACACTTCACAATTGCCAGTTAAGATAATAACGTGCTTACACACCGAGACAACGGCCTCGTTATTTTATTACCTTGAGGCAGGTATTTGGATCTTGGAGCAACCATAAAAGACAGTCAATTGCCATATACTGCCAGTCATCCGATGAGCGTGCAATATTGCACAATGCATCAATTATACTAGGGCAGGCAGCAACGGGTCCCCGACCGAGTTTATGATGACAAATTGTCCTTAACAGACCAATTCCAGCAGGCGAATTTTCGTTAACGAGTCCACCCCACATGCCGGGAAGTTTAGATAGAAATTCCGGTTTGCATATAATGGGAAGAAATTCGGGTTTGAAAGCAAAACAGTTAATAAGTTGAAGGGACCAGCACTGTAGTTGACTGGCCCATTCTTCGGCCTTCCGGGATTCCATCTCGACTCCTCCCATTCCACGTGTGAGAAGATCACAGTGGTAACTAAGTCTTCTGTCGACGTACTGGTAAAAGTGAGAGTAAACTATTTCGAGTGAACTCATCGCCAGTTGAATGGAAAGCTCGAGAATCTCACCGTGACTTGCTACAGCTGGAAACGCACTGGTGTACGTTGCCAAATGACCTAGAGCTCGTACCGCAACTCTCTGTTCGACCCAAGTTAGCCTCCCGCTTAGAAGTTCAACCAAGGGCGGAATCACCCCAGCACGTACAGCTCTCTCGGCAAACTCCTCCATATTCATGGTATACGATCCGATTATATGGGCTGCATAGTAGGGAATATATATGTTTTGGTCATGCGAAAGCCATCGACGGTTCTTTAAGCCCTTCCAAATAAGGGCTGCCATGCATTCAAATATCCCCAACTCAATAAACTCGGGATCATTAGGGTGTGCCATTGCAGTATTCCAAAGACCACTGATCGGAAGAACTTGACCATCGTCATCTTGCGAGGGAAGCTCGTGGAAGAACTTTAATATACTCGCTCTCCGCTTGTTCGGATTTCCTTCCTTCATGACACAGAAGAAGCATCCGGGGTAGGGGCAATCGGGAGAAGCTTTCTCCATATTTAAGTACTCTGTAAGTATTACAACGTTATTGCAGAGCCAGAATCTCAACTTTTCATCAAACTCCAAACAGAAACGTATACCTGAAAGGTAAGATTAGAGTTTATTTTATTTATTTTAAGAACATATGTCAATTAGTGACTATGTCCACCAAAAATCATGCGAAAGTTTAGCCAAGTAACAAAACGGAAAATTGATTTATGTTGCTTCAAGGAACCAACAAAATAATGTAGAATTTAAGGCAAAAAAATCCCTAGTTCAGCAATAAACCAACTAAAGACAATAAAGAGTAAAGCATTTAGATTTTCGTTTGAAATGAAATTATAGTACTTCACAAAACGGGCAATATGTTTAGAATTCTTGTGAGAATTCCATCCTCTCCTCCCAAATTGTAAAACTATTTTCCTATCAACAAACACACGAATAGCTTTTATGTTTCTCTGTGCCCTGCAAGTCTGTAATTCTATAAATGCTTTCACTTAGCAGCAGTGGCAATGTTAGAATTGAGAATTGTAGACATTGAATAGGTGATATTCATGCCACTCATTACCGTTCATATAACCATAGGCTCCATGTCTTATCATATGAGATTTAACAACACATACACAAGTCACATAGCATTAATAACTCCTAGCTACATGCCAACATCAAACAAATTTGCATAATAGAGGAACCAAACTTCAATGCAAAACTCACTGCATAAAAACTGGAGAAACAACCACCAAAACTAATCATGATAAGAATCATCTCAATTATTGGGCAAACTAAAGTGAGAACCTGGGGTAACCCCAAGTTAGTCTAACTGTTGACTTGGTAACCACAAGGTTACAAATTCAACTCCCGGTTGGGGCGGTTTACTGGCCTTCTTGGTTTGAGCCAGTCATCTATGGGCAACCTACGCTATTTCACCTGTTTGTGGTCCTTTACTAGCTAGGGTCACAAGATAGGGTTTATCCCGTGGTAGTGGCTGCGGGTTTCCTACTCAAAGCGAGAACCTTTGCAGGATTGTTCAAACAAGCAGTACAATCCAGTTCAAGCCTTTATATCAAATTGCAAGAATGTGAAAAGACTTCAAAGTTCACCATGGGCAATGCATAAAGTCCACAGCCAAAATCCAAAAAGCAAAGCCAACCATTTTTACCTTAACCAAAATGTGACAGACTTCTCAATTCAAATAGATCTACAAAGAAGAACATACAAAACCAGAAGCAGATACATACAATGACCCCTTAGCTGCTAAATTATGCTCATTAACTCTACCCATCAAACCTAACCCAAATTGCAGAACACTCCACTTGACCCAAATAAAAACAAATACACCAACCCCAATTCATAAAGCAACAAAAAGCCCAAAGATTCGAGTTTTACACAACACCTCTAGCAAAATCAGAAGCTCACAAATAAAGAGACTAGAGAAACCATCACTGAGCAAATCAAAAAGTTTGAATCTTTATAACCAAAACTAGAACAAGAGAGAGTAGACAGAAAGAATACCTGGTGGCAAGAAGGATGGAACAATAAAGCTAAGGGAGTGATTCAAAAAATGGGAATTTTGAAAGGAGAAAAAAAGCAGAAAAATGATTTCTTTTCTAGTGGGGGTGCAAGAAGAGCTCTTTAATTTAGGAATGAAAGCTCCCAAGTCAAAAAAAAATGGGAGTGTAGAAGAACGAAGGCTCGCAGAGGGTATCTGTACACACCACGGTGTATGTAGTCTCTGACAGCCAAGACGATCTTGTAACGGGGAAAAAAATGCGATTTTTACTAGTCGATTATTTTTCCCGTTTATGAAATATAGACTGCCCAAACTTTATTCACGCGCCGCCATCATTTACGTATGTTTTATTCTTATTTTTGCAAACATTCAATAAAATTCCCTCCTTGTTTTTTTTTTTTTCTTTTTTACATACAAAAAGATATACTCATAAAATTGTTAAATGTAGATTTTTTTTTTCTTTTTTGATTTAGATGAAGGATGGAAATCTCGTTCCAATAATGGTTCACAAATTACACTATGAATAGACTCGATTGAGAAGGTGTTGACAAAATCGAGCTCAATCATATAATGGTGCATTTATAAATGATTGATAGTGCATCTATATATAATTAATAGCGCACATATGTGAGTGCAATGTGAGTTATCCACAAATGCGTAATCAAACGTTTCGAAATGCACTGTCGTAATTACAAAAATGTCACTACATTTTTTTCATAATTTTCGATTATTGATCATCTTAGATGGACATATGATACTTAATGCATATGTTCTCAAGGTTACTACCTCTTGGATGGTGAACCTAATTGGTTAAAATACTGGAAAAAGCTTGTGTGATGCCGTCTCACGAATCATTGTTCGTGTGATGGGTCAAGATAAATATAATATACTAGTAACGGTAATATTAAATCATGAATAAAATGTTTATTATTTGTGTAATATTTTTGATGAAAAATGTAATGCTTTTACATTTTATACTTAATTTAGCATTACATTTGCTAATATAAGTATTACAGTTACATATTGATTCGATTTATCTCACAAAAAAATGTGTGAGACGGACTTACATAACTATGACCTTAAAATATGTGGTCTATAGTTGGTTAACAAATTATTTAGAGAAAAAAATTAAGTGCCGCAAGTGGAAATACCGAAACAAGGCGCGCGTGGTGTAAACCCGAGAATTGTAAGCGAGGCTGTAGGACATGCCACGGAGTTTATGCATTTCAATTATACGGACTATAATTTGGAATAAGTGTTTCTTTTCTTCTTTGGTACAATATATTAATGTCATATTGCAAAAATAGAAAAAATTAAATTAAATAAAATTAAAAGGTCTTTATGTAAAGATTTTTTATAATAAAGCTAAGCACCATAAATTGAGTGGGGGTTGGTTTAAATATGGAAATAAAAATTGGAATGATGATTAAATATTTATTAATTATAATATATATATAATCATGATGAAATGAGAACATATCTCTCCGTAAATAATGTATATTGATTTGATCTATTCATTTGATTTGAAGAATAAGGTTGGAAATCTAGAAAAATACTCGGTGATATTTTTATAATAATGTTTTAAGTTCAACTATTAGTGAGAGCGATTTGCATTATTATAATTACCAAACGAATAACTTAATTAACTTGGTTGGGGTTACTCATGTTGTCTATTTGTTTTTTGTATGACGAGGGAAACTCCACAACCCTTTCGAGTGTGTGTAAACTTTGCCTTGTGACTCTAGCCAACAAATTACCACAAGAAAACAAACTGTTAATCTAGGGCTTTAGGCTGCCATAATTTCTTGAAAACAATATCACACCGTCAACTAATCAAGGTGCCACGCCAACTCACATTATAACGTATCATCATCCTATATCACCTCACATATTAACTACTTATATTAGCTCATGCTACATTTGACCATAACTATCCAACCGTACTTACCCATCTCGTACTTCTCCGAGGGTTTAATTGTACTTAGATTATCAATAATTACACGTTTTACTATCTCCATATCTAGTCCATACCATTTATCTCTATCTATATATAATGAAAGGAAAAGAAGAAAAAGGGGGAGAAAATTGTATTTCCACGAATGGAAGTTCGGACATCATAAATGTGAAATGAATAATGGGTAGGCAGACAAATTGTGGAGCCGTTTAATCCTACGAACGGAAAGGAGAACAGTGTGGGGTCTCCAACCCACCACCGTGACTCAGCTCCATCCCCTACTTGCCTATACCAAAATGGAATCATGATTTACATCCTCTCAGATGCTTTGTTAGGTCGGGGTGTAGGTCCTTGAGGTTGGAGATTCAACCTTTTCAGAGAAGAAAAATCAAAATGGTGGGACTTGGGAGAGTGAATGGAACATGACGATTATTGTATTTAAATGTTATTAGTTTAATTTTTGTTAATATGTTATTGGTTGAGCCTATCGCATGGAGTATTTATATGAGAGTTTACATTTCCTATGTAGTTTGTAAGTTTTTACATAGGAGGAATATGTACTTAGTGCACATCCTCGAATAATAGTTGCGGGTTTCCCTCATCATCCAAAAAAATATAAATATATGCATCGAAAGGGGTGGCCAAGTAGGAGTAGAAGCATGACATGGTTGCGTCAATTGTACAATATCCTCAGATAATAACTGTGAGTTTCCTCATCATCCAAAAGATGATAAATATATTCACCGAAAGGGGTAGCCAAGTAAGAGTATGATTCTCGTACTTAAGGTCACGAATTCGATTCTTGCCAACACTCTCTTAGTCGAGTTCATCGCACGTGGTCCTCCTAGACTCCTAGTGCATTTACACAAGAGCCGAGTTTACCAATGCACACCTTCAGATAGTGATTACGATTTTTTTCTTGTCACAATTTTTTATTACCATATTAAGAGGTGGACATTATGAGGTAAAAATGTAAACGCATGAAGAAATGAAGAAAAAATAATATTATTCTTTAAAACAAATCCTTATTTATGTACTAATTACTTTTTACATCAATGGAAAATATTAACCAACCTACTATAATACTATATATATGATTTTCTTACCATGGCAGCATATATAAGATCTATGGTTGATAAATTACCAATTTTGGAATATAATTTTAACAGTCAAGTGTATCTGGTAAAAAAAGAAGTTAAAAGTAGGTTAAAATAAACTTACCTATTTCAATTTGTGGAGGCACAACTGCACAAGTAGTTTTCATACATCCTTTAGTTTGCTTTGAGCACCCATAACAGTGACTTATCATCCCTGTGAAACTCAGAAGAAATTTATGAGCCAACCTTACTACATACAATCTTTTGGATCAAAAAGATTTTTGTGATTGATAGGGATGGTTAGGTGTGTATTGGTAACTTTAGTTAATAAGAATTTGTCTTCTATGCACAAAAATTAAAAAATCTGCGAAGTCACTTTTATTCGTCGCTCAAATTTATTTGAAGTGATTTTTTTCAACCTAGACTTAATAGACTTCCTGGAACACGAAAAGTCACTTCATGAATAACCAAAGGGCGAAAAATATAAATAAGTGTAATTGAAGGACAAATAGTTGCTATTTTCCTATAATTTAAAGACGAAAAAACTCATTGTTTGAAGAACAAAAATTATATTATAGTGTCATTCGATATGATATAATTTTTTTTCTTTTACAAAAACTTTTACGATATGATTAAATTCGTGAATTTTAAATACTTTTACCATTCACCATCTTTTGGGGCACGTAGGATGTCGTTTTGCCATTATAATAAATGGTTGTCACTCAATTATAGGTGTTTTGCATTTGTACTATAATAATGTTTATAGAGAAACGATAAAACAATTGTTTTTCATTTTAGGCCCACGGTTTGTATGGACCATTTTATACCCTCCTGAGGATAGTGACCCTTCAAATTGGCATGACATTGAAGACCATTTGAAGTCCAAAACAGATTGCCTATAATTTATACATTTTTATTTAAAAAAAAAAAGAAAACAATATTTGAATAAAAAAGTTCCATACAAGGAAAAAAAACACAAACATAAGCTACATAAATCTAAATCATTTCGAGCCAACAATATCATAAAAACGTAACCAACCCTACCATTCGAAGGGGTCACGAAAACATGCATCTTTTTACAAATATAAGCGAATTCCGTGCCTATTGGTATTTGCGGTTTCAGTCAATCAGCTACTTATACTGATTTACCTCATTTTGATCCGACTAGTTGTTGATGATTGTTATGATGTTATGGGAGTATATTTCTTGATAATAAAATTTTAGTTTTATCCTGTTGATAATTTTATCTAAATGTACCCAAAATAAAAATAAAATTTCATGAATGGGCTTCAATTGTACCCATTATTACTTCATTTTGGGCTTTGGTCCATCATAAAAGCCCATATACCCAAAATGGGCTTGTAGGATCAGTCCCATTAAAATAATTTGATGCGTATATATTTGTAATTTCAATTCATAAAGAAAACTATTAAGAAATAAACAGAGAAACTTTTTTTTTTTCCTTTTTTGATTAGTTTACCCTCTTTTTCTGTTTTTTTTTTTTTTTAAAAATAATTTAATCTTTATTAGCTCCATTAATTTTCCACCTCCAATTTTCCATTTATATTCTCCAAAACACATGGTCCCATTTGAATACTAATAAAAATAAAATACTATTGAAAAACATGGATGAATAGTATCCAGTGTAGTGTTTATCCCTGTTTTCAACTTTTGGAGAAATAAAAGAAAAGGAAAAAAAGTTGTAAAATTTTCCTTTTTTAAACTTTAGCATTATTCATTAATGATCCGAAAGCCATTTGAATTCAAAAATGGGAGACAAATAAAGTTACCCAAACCTTGCATTGGCAGCTGTAGAGAAAATATTACAACTTTTTGTCACTTCCTATAAGATATGTATGTCCCCCCAAGGAATGATTAGCAAGACTACAAGTGATACAAACATGAAGCCCACAAGTCAACTTCACTTTTGCTTGTGTTTAAAAATGAAAATTCATGCCCAAAAAGTGTAGGTAAAGTAGTGTATATAATTCTCAAATCAAAGATCATGAATTCATCAATTTTTGTTAACACTATTTTAGTCGAGTCTGTCGCACAAAGTCTTCCTAGTGCAATTTACTTTTCTATGTAGTTTGTGAGTTATTATGCAGGAGGGGGGTTAGTTTACCAAACAGTTTCTTAGTCGAGCCCTTTACATAGGTATTATGCGGTTTATCTTGCATGTGTAGTTTGTGTGTTATTACACATGAACGGGTCGGGTTCACCTAACACATACCCTCTAAGTTAAGCCCATCAGACATGGTCTTTCTAGTGCGAGTTATCTATCATGTGTGGTTTGGTTTCCGAGCCAAAAAAAATGAAAATTCATATATGGATCAAAATCATGCATTTTTTGGAGTTGAGAGTGTGAGTAGTAAATAATCTATCTTGTGTGCAAGTCTTTAAGAAAGTAGCTAGATCCAAGGTAGGGGACCATGTTCCTATATATTGGTGCCTTTATGGGCAAAGTTTGCTTTTCTTTTTTGCTCAAACAACATACATGTTTGGTACTACCCCACCTCCCACCATTGCAACATTTAGGATCCTATACTATATCCATTGTTTGGGGATGGCTGGCTATATAACCCTAGCTTTAATTTGTGATGTGCATTATATTTCACTTTTATTTATTGATTTATTTATTATTTAATTACTTTCATGCATTTATAGTATTTGAGTGATGATTGAGTCTTTGTGCCATTTTCTACCCAGTAATATTTGTTTGAAATCGTGTTGACGCTATCAAAACTCGTTCGAGAAAGCTCCTTTAAAATTTGTTGAGTTGCTAACAAAATGTTATGATTATAAATATTCATGCACAAAATGAGAAATGATGCATGTTACTAATTGGGTTATGACTTATATTATTGACTTATAAAGCTGAGTTTTATTTTATAAACTAAATAGAGTTTTGATTGATTACCTTCCATTCGTATCATACACACGACCATATTCTTTACGTACTTTCTTAACTTACAATAAAACATCTTGTTTTTTTCTTTTTTTCTAGAAATATTAAGTTCTTTTAAATTGCCCTTAACCCTTCAAAATTTTCATTGTCGTACTTGCATTGTGTAATTAGTTAACTATCCCAATTTGTATAAGAGTTATAAAGTATAAACTCTTATAATAATAACCAAAACCCTAATTAATATAATATTTAATTATAATTCCAGATCGAAATAACACTGCACTCAGTATCCAATAACACTACATATATTCATGATGAAGTTGTAACACATAATTGAAGCAGATAAAAAAAAATGATGTAGGGTTAAAGGTGGTGATCAAGAAAGAATTGGCATATATGTATTATTGGTGAGAGTTTGCGACAAGCATCACGCTTAGGTACAGGTGATCCAGTTAGGGGGACAATGCCCATCATTACTATCAACCCAACATTCATTTCACTATTTATGGGTCCTCCATATCAGGTTACGAGAAAACACACAGTCATTATTCGAGAGTATATCGTGTATTATAGTATGCAAATCATATGTCTAAGAATATATACTGAGTAAGTGTAATATCTCACAATTCACACGGGAGAGACAAAACCATGTAATCGTTGTATAACTACTTCGAGGGTATGTACTAAGTAAACATTGTTTTTATATATTAGTCCACAAATTAAACCACATATGAGAGATAAACTGCACTAAAAAGACCTTGTGCGGCGTGCTCGACCTAGAGGATATTGGTAAGAATGAAACACATGACATTCTGATACGAGAATTAGGTTCAACGTATGAGCCACCCTTTTGGGACTCTCTCTAAACAATTGCTATGTCACAAGAATTTTAAAAAAGGGATTAAAAAAAATTTCCCTAAAATCCTCTGGGCGTTTTACTAAAGCCACCAATTTGCAAAATCCCATGTCAAATCATCTCTCAATAGCTTATATAGTAGCTTCATTGTTCAAATCGAAAAGCAAAAAAACCAAACAAAAACAAACAAAATAAGAAGCAATATCCTAGTTGCATATAATGCAAAGTCGTTTGTTAAATGATTTTGATTGATGCATTGTTGGATGTGAAATAAAATAAAATTTTAAGTTCTTTAATGGGGAAAATTTTGTAA
>CM008335.1:1598645-1618759 GCA_002525835.2 Ipomoea batatas | reverse complement strand
ATAAATCAGACTAGGTTATTTATAGTTAATACGTCAAAATTAAATAAAAAATCAATAAAACCAGTTTCAATTAAAAGCTTAAAAATCAATAAAAATTTGTAAAAGCTTAAAAAAATCAGACTAGGAACATCTTGAACTTGTGGGAACGGCATCGTTTCATGCTCTTTTTATTTTTATTTTTATTTTTTTCTTGGGTAGAACGAAAGCAAAACCATGGCGCTGAATCTCAATTTCTTCCTTAATCTGCTGATAAACCCTGTTCTTCTCTACTGGAGAAGATGATATATATTATATAGCGCTCAATTTTATCTCTCATAATTTTAAATTTATAGAAGCGCCGAAAAAAATGAGAACTTCAAGAATCCTCTCGTCTTACTTGAAGAATCGTCCCGCAGGCTCCTTCAATCTCCTCAAACGGTAACACCCTTTGAATCTGTAGATACCTAAGTTTATGTCCCTTGCATACCCACCAAGAAATTTTGGGCTATTTCATACTGGTTTTGGTGCTGATTTTGTTGAAATTTTATTGTGCTGAGCTTGATTGCTAGGGTGATTGATGGATGCATTATGAGCAGAATGCTATTGTATGTATTAGGGCTGCTGGGTATTGCTTGTAGTTGTATCTATGGAGAGCTACACCCTTCATTATTGTAGTTGACATTTGATCTTTGATTCAATTCCTTTGTTCTGTATGCCAATTTCCCTTTTTAGGGGTTAAATGAACTTTGATTAAGCTCAATGCTCAGTTAGTTTTCAAGGTTTATTCCACTTTCAGGTGCTGCAAGGTTAACTCACCAATCAGAGCATTGAAAGTTTGAAACTTTGTTTTTATTTTTTATTTTTTATTATTATTTTTGAGTGATGAGGGAAATCCGCAGTTACTATAGCAGACCGACTCTAACCAAGAAGGCCAATAGACGGCTCCTACTGAGAGTTGAACTTGTAATTTTGTGGTTACCAAATCAACAGCCTGACCAACTTGGCTGGGTGTACCCTTATGGTGATATACATCTTTAGTAGCATGAAGGGTTGATTACTTGGTCAAGCTAAGGTGAAAAAATTGGTGTCGTTTTATGGTTCATGAGAATGTGTAGTGAGTTTACATATTGAATTTGTTGCTATCTCTTTGAAGATGCATATTTCTAATGGTCTGAACTTAACATTCTAATGCTAGTCAATAGTCATTGAGGGTCCTTCTTTTGTTAGGAGAGCTGACAATATGAAAATTTTATTATGTTCATTTTGAAATAAGATTATTGTGTATGTCTGGCCAATCCAGGAGGTTTCACTCTACCTGCTACATGAGGTCAGGTGATCGGAGAAATGTTCCTGTGGAGAGAAGTGCTCCTGTGGTAGCGGCCTCATGGAGATCGTATATACTTGTATGGTTCCTTTAATTTCACCCCCTTTTTTGACGCTCACACACACATATCAATGCTCTTTTGTTTACTCTAGTGCTGTGTGAGTTCAAGTGTTTTGGTTCTTCTATTCTTAAGACTCTTTTCATCTTGATTTTGCTTTTGCAGCCCGGAGCTGTTCTAGGCGGGTTTGGTGGATTGGTGCTTTTCCTTCATTATAATGATGAAAGGAGGGCAATTCCTAAAGGTGCTTTTTGATACGGCCATTTCATGGTTGCGATTTCTAAAATGGAATATGATACGGAGTATTATTCAACTCTGATACAAAATTTCAATTTGGAATTTGTCAGCATCTTTACATGTTTAGATTTTAGACATGAAAGAACTCTTTTTGAACATACTGTTGGATGTTATATTGTAAGTTAGACACTAGCGGGATGACATTTTGTAATTGGTGCTTTCTTCGTTTGATTAGGTCAGGGTGTGAAGTTTGAAAGAAGTTCAATTCAAGGGCCGATTATTGGCGGCCCTTTCAGTTTAATTGGCACAGATGGCCGATTCGTAACAGAACAGAACTTTCTGGGAAATTGGGTTCTTCTCTACTTCGGTTATACTTCGTCTCCCGATGTTGGGCCAGCCGAAGTCCAGAAGATGTCTAAGACAATCAATATACTAGGTATTGTTCACCCGCTTCAAAGTTAAACTTCAAGGTCGGTCCTTTTTCTATCTTTTCTAAGTTTAATTTCTAATTTCTCCATTCGTATTTACCCTTGTGAACAAGGATCACAGCAAGATTGTAAGATTCTTCCCGTATTTGTCTCAATCGATCCTCAACGTGATAACCCCTCCCATCTTCGTGCTTATATCCGAGGTAAGATTTTTACTTTTTCAGTGTTAAATGGAAGTGAAAAGAAAGAGTGTGGGATCAAGTGATATCATTCTCACATTGGTATTTAATTTCTCCATAATGTCGTGTGTTTCCAACGTTTATCCAGAGATCGACCCGAGCATAGTAGGATTAACTGGACATGTTATTGCTGTGAGGCAGATGGCACAAGAATATCGAGTGTTCTTTAGGAAGGTTGACGAGGAAGGAGGCGATTATCTCGTTGAATCTTCTGACAACATGTGAGTTTCCCACTAAATCTCAACTTCTTGAAACTTAATTCACAGAATAACATGTTGTGATCCCGATATATTAGGTACTTGATGAATCCCAACATGGAAGTAGTCAGATCTTTCGGGGTGGAGTACGACGCAGAGGATCTCGCCGAGGCGATCGAAAGAGAGGTGAAGAAAGCTGGAAATCGTCACTCGGGATAGATCGTTAACCGGGTAATACTACAGTTCAGTTCTATGTCAACACAACATTTTTTTCTTCTAGTGCACCACTCAATGTTAGCATAGCACTTCTTAGTTCGTAATCATACAAGGGCAAAGAGAAATTTAAGGTAAAACTCAAGTTTTCCGAGTTCGTGTTAACATTCACTCGTGATTATTTGTGTATTAGCGAATTCTTTTTCCCATGTAACTCTCGTTTGATGCAACGACTAAATACTCGCCAATGATAATCTGATCAAGCCAAATTTTCAAAGGCTAAAACTTTTACGTCTCTTCCATGTCGAAGCTTGTAATGTTACGTTCTATTTGCTTTGATTTACTGGAAAGCCCACAGGCACTACATGAAGGTGAAACTTGCCATTGAAGCATATCCTAAGAGGCTAGGAAGTGGTCAAGATAAGAAAGTGAAAAACAATTGTAGTAGTTAGAATTGTACCAATCATAGTAAAATTTTGACATTTTATATGGTAGTGTTTGAAGAGGACAAGTTATTAGATTATTTAGATAGGATCTTGTCAAATGTAGATTACTATTGATGTTATTGTTTGTGGTTTCCACTTTCTTGGTTCGTTCCTGACTTAAAAGTCATGACTGGAGATGGCGGCAATTTATATTATGGACCAGGGTTTACATAGCATTATGAATTATGGATTGAAACGAGTATTGAATAAGCTATGAGAGTACAATGAACAGCCTGCCTGCATTAAGTGTACACTGAATTGTTATGTGGTGGATATTGGTTTTAGTTGTTAGGTTACGATTGACCTCACCCAATGAACTGAAAAATAAGCAAACTTTAATTTTCAGCAAATTCAAGTTGACTTTTAAGTTTTGTTGGCTCACGCATGCCGTGCATTTAAAATTGTTTATTGGAAGAATTGTATTTTTATTTTTTTTTCTCTCAATTATTCTTTATTAGTCGTTTTAGCTCATAACATTTTACCATTATAATATATTCTTAAGTCCAAGCATCTTGTGCTCAGATGGCATGTAGTGGCTCTTCCGTTTGGGAGTCATGAGATCGAGCGTTTGAGGCGATACTAAAAAAAGGATTAAAATTTTAATTTTTTAAAAAAAGTTTAAAGGATTAAAAGCACATTTTCTCTCGAATTAATTCGATGAATCTGAAAACTTGAGTTATTAAAAAATGATCGTTTCCAAAAAAAAAAATGATATTAGGTTTGAATATAAATATATTTTGAGAAAGGCATGGAAGAAGTAAGTTAAAAACCAGCTGGAAGCCATACGTGGGTTTCTCAAAGCACTTACGTAGTTACGTGAAGCCCTCATCTGTGTTTTCTTACCTGAAAAAAGTTGAAAATCAAAGATTCTCTCCAACACCAAATCATTAGCTAAGAATGGATTATGAGAAAATGGGTCCCACCTCCTTAATTTCCCTCCTCTCAAAATATATTGAGACCCTCCTTTCACCCTTGACTTGGTCTCTTCATTTCCCATACACCCAAACACACACAAAAATAAACTCAAACAAGAACAAGAAAGATGAAATTTTGATGGCCCCTCCACAACACCCTTTTGAAAAGCAAAATAATAAAAGGAATATAAAAGTCTTAGAAATCTTTTTGCCTGTATTTATAAAAAAAATAACAGTTTCAATCCATCAATGGTTGACGTAAACATTATTGACTCTTCAATTTTTCATAAGGTAGAAGTCTTGTTCCATCTCCACGGAAAGCTGTTAAAGTTTGCTACTTTTACACTGCACGTGCAAAGTGTCTGATTGTCAATATAGAGATGAAATTGTAATTTTTAATTTTAAACCATTAAAATCTATGGAAAAACTAAAACCGTCAAAACAGTCACCTCTGGAAAAGAAAAACCAACCCTCCATATTGTGAAAATGATAGGGTTAAGAATTGTAATGCAAGTAATTTAGGGTATATTGTTTTCCTTTTATTTTATATATATATTTTTCACACCATTTTCTTTGTTTCTTGATTGGGCATACAATTAGCCACTCCAAGACTTTTCACATCTCCCTTGGGGGGTGGAGACAAAATTGTCCATTCCCTACAACTCATCTCCCTCCACCTCTCTCTATTTTCAACAACATGAATTGAACAAGTCATTGTACATTAAAAACAATAATTGATTGCTATTGTTCATTCGTAGGAATGGTTTGTTGTTTCTTTTGTGCATAAGAAGCTTCCTTTTACTCTATAGTCGTTTTCATACAAATCTGATTTCCATGCAACCAATTTGAAAGCATTCCCATTATTTCCTCTCTGTTTCTTGATTTTCCGACAAAGAGGCCGGAGAGATATGGCGGGTGGGTCGCCGGAAAAAATGGCGGGTTGCGGCCTATTTAATGCGGTTTTCGGCCGCCGGAGCGTTCCCCGGAGATCAACCTCCACCGGCTCACTCCCCGTCGATAAGGACCACCAACATTGCCCCACCAATCTCGCCAGAGCTCCGAGCACCCCGAGCCTTGCTCGTTTCCCGGGAAGCTCCGACGAGCGGTCCATTTTGGAAATCGCCTCCCCGGACGGCGATTTTCCGGCGAAAAATGCCCGTCCTGTCCCTAGGGCGTCTCAGAACCAGAAAACACAACAACAAAGAGGTCAGAACAATGGCAATAAGAATAATCCGGGAAGAAAGGCGGCCGAGGAAATCTCCGACGAGCTGGAAACCATGCTTGCCGATCACCAAGGAACAAAGGGCGAAACCAAATTGCTCCGAGCCTCGTCCAACAACTTCATGCTGTATGGAAATCTGGGCAATTTACGACAACCTGGGAACAACAATAATCCGGTCGAAAACGTCGTTGATCATCTCCCAAGAACCGCCAAGGAAGAACATAAACATCGGAACGGGAAATACGCGACAAGCGTGATGGGAAACGTGGTGAAAATGTAATGTTTTCCTATTATTATTCTTAAATTTTATACTAAATGGTTAATTAGGCACCTAAAATTTTAAAATAATCAATTAAACTCTTTACCATATTAAATTGAGACAATGAAACCCAAAAATCAATAAATAGCATGTAATAACAGGTCATTTAAGTTCTGGCGACAGCTCGGTCGTCATTTCTGACGGAAGGCAACCAAAAGGTCGCCTTCTGCCGGAGATACAGCCGGAACTTAAATGACTTGTTATTATAAGTCATTTATCGGTTCTTGAGCTTTATTGCTTCAATTTGACATATTGAAGGGTTTAGAGTGATGTTTTTAAAAGTTGAAGTGACTAATTAATTTCTGGTGCAAAGTTTAGAGTTTATTAAAACTTTTTTTTTTGTATTATTATTATAAGATTAGGAACTTAGGATAAGTTATATGATAATATTAGTCTAACAAAGAAAAACATGAAAACAGGAACGGAGAGAAGGCTGCGGCTGAGCCGTCTCTGTGCAGGGCCATTTCCACGAGAATGGATCCTGAGCAGTTGAAGATTATGGGCAATGAAGATTACAAGAACGGAAGATTCGCAGAAGCTTTGGCTTTGTACGATGCCGCCATCTCCATTGATCCAAACAAGGCCTCTTATCGCAGCAACAAAAGCGCTGCACTTTCCGCTCTGGGAAGGCTTCTTGAAGCTGTTTTTGAATGCAGAGAAGCCATTCGCATTGAACCCTCTTATCACAGAGCTCACAACCGTCTCGCAACTCTTTATGTCAGGTAATTATCACCCAAGGTTATCTTCCAATTCTAAATGACAAAGAACTACAGAGAGTTAAATCAGACTTAATTGCATATACTTAATTGGAGTGTATATGGGATAAAACATACTACATTGTCATTGCATTGTGACCCTAACCAGCAAAGAATCGGAATGAGGTAAACCAACTTAAATTGCTCATAACCGACGAGTGTATACAGGGTAAGTCAGTCTAAATTGCTCATAACTAATCCACTCAAATCAAGAAGGTTAATAATTTGATCCCTGATAAAGAGTAAGTTATTAAAATAGCAATCTGACCAATTTAGTTACGATGACAGGTTAGGAGAGGCAGAAAAGGCTATGTATCATTATAAACAAGCAGGGCATGAAGCTGATCCTGATGTTATAACCAAAGCCAAAAACCTTCAACTCCATCTCAATCGGTGCACTGAGGCCAAGAAGCACAGAGATTGGAACACACTCTTGAAAGAATCCGACCTGGCCATATCAGCCGGGGCGGATTCTGCACCACAGGTCCCGAGATTCAAACTCAACATCTTTTCCTTTCTCTAATACCAATTAATATCATGTTAATTATTACATAGTATTTATGTTTGGGTCACCTTTTTTCTTGAAATTAGATATTTGGTTTGAAAGCGGAGTCATTGATGAAGCTGCATAGGTTCGAGGAAGCCGATGAAGCCATGAAAAAAGGTCCCAAATTTGACGTTGATGAATGCACAAAATTTCTGGGGCCGATTGGCAATGCGAGTTTGCTAATTATACAAGCTCAAGTCGACATGGGCGCCGGCAGGGTGGAGGAGGCGGCGGCGGCGGCGCAGAGAGCGAGCCAGCTGGACGCGAACAGCAAGGAGGTGGGCACGGTGGCGCGTAGAACACGGGCCGTGGCGGCGGCTAGATTGAACGGTAATGAATTGTTTAAGGCGGGAAGGTTTTCAGAGGCGAGCGTGGCTTATGGAGAAGGACTGGAACATGATCCGTACAATGCCGTTTTGTTGTGCAACCGCGCCGCCTGCCGGACGAAATTGGGACAGTACGAGAAAGCGCTGGAGGATTGCAACGCCGCCGTCAACCTCCGGCCGTCGTTCACCAAGGCTAGGCTAAGGAGATCCGACTGTCTCTTTAAGGTACTAAAAACATTATATTTCTGCATAAATTCACATATCAAATAACAATTATCTTGGAGCAACCCTAGCCAAGTTCACTGGACTATTAATCAAGACATTACAACTTACAACTTACAACTTTAAATCTTAGTGAAAGTAATCAATTGGACTTTTTTCATTTGAGCAGGTTAGCTATTTGTGATAATGACGGTTAGAATTACAATGTCGGGTTTACCCAGTGCAACATCTGGTACTGATGATTAGGTTCAACGACTTAGTAACCACAAGGTTACAAGTCTCCCAGCCCAGTAAGAAAGACCTATTTGCCTTATTGGTTTGAGTCCGTCTGTCATAGATAACTTACGTGGATATATCTTCTTGCGGTCATTTGCCTCCTAAGGTCATAAAACAATGGGATTTTCGTCTAATAGACACCCTCACATAGTGACTATTGGTTTTTCTAGTCACCCAAAAAATAATAATAATGAAATTTTTGTCCAATAGACACCCTCACATAGTGACGATTGATTTTTCTGGTCACCCAGAGAAATAATGATAACAATAATCTTCAATCAAACTTTGTTAAACAGATGGGAAAATGGGAAGCATGCATGCAAGAATGCGAGGTGTTGATGAAAGAGACACCAGACAATGAAGAGATTGGGAAGATGATGAAGGAAGCTCAGCTTCTGCTTAGAAAACACCATGAGCAGAGATGGCGAGAGATCTAAGTGTTGAAGAAGACTGGAAGTTGTTGATTCTTGTAGGGAAAAGGCCGGACAAACTGGAGCAGAAAGATGGGGACGACGACAGAGGAATAAGAATGGATTCCTGGAATGGAATGGAATGAAGCAGTAATCAAGAATTGCAGTGTCGTCATTGTTCATGTTGTGGTGCTTCATTTTCTTAGATTGAGATGGTTTGGCTAAATCCCATGGGAGGTTTAGTGATGAGTTCTTGTTTGTATTGGATGATTTGTTTAACAAATTTTGTGGTGAATATTAATTTAAATGAACCAAATTCTATAATATACAATATCAATTTTGGTAAACACTATATTTCCAAAGTCACCAAAAACATTCTAAAGTGTTAATCAATACCATAATTATGATGAAATACGTTTATTCTTGAAAATGTTATTTCATTCTTCTCTCCCAAATACTATTCCATCCTGACCTTATTATTATGAGGTGTTTGGTTGGATGGATTATAAAATATTTTCCCAAGTTAAGAAAAATGTAATTTTATGTTGTTTGGTTCATGAAATTCGTTTTTCATCCGAAAATGAATTCTTTAAAATTGAAGAAAATTAATTTTTTACTAAGGGGTGGAATTTTGTTTTCCCTAAGGCTTTGGAAAAAAATAACATACCATTTTACCTAATAAAAATTTCTTAATTACATAGGTATCTATTTATTCATTCATCTTCTTAGGGGCATATTGACCTTTATATTCATTATTTTTTTGAGAATAAAAACTTAATGCATTAAATCAGAATCGAGAATACTCGCAAGAAACAAAGGAGGAGAGTGCAACCACTCCCCGCAACCTGACTCAGAAACGGCTTCCCGAGCTAAAGCGTCGGCAGCACGATTCGCAAATCGCCTAGCAAACCGAAAAACTACATCATGAATATGGGATGCAGATTCTTTTACATCGTCAATAATAAGTCCAAAAGAAGAATTAAAAGATTCAGAAGATAAAGCATAAAACACAAGTTGTGAATCGGTTTCAACAATAGAAATCACCTTCCTAATAATTTATTTTCCATGAACTTTCAATTCCGTTCCTCAAATATTTTTCACGAACCAAATGGTCCCTTAGTTGTCAGTTCTCTCCCACAATTACCATCTATGCACCTAGGCAAAAATGGTGATATATTAATATATTACCCGAGCAAATTGCCATTTTGGTTCACTGACTATAGGTGTCCTATTAATTGCAGTCCACGACTTTCAAAACTGTTAATTGCATACCATGACTATTTAATTTTTATCAATTTTGGTAACTCCGGCCAAATTGGCGGCCAAATATCGCCGGAAAATCCTAACTCCTAAAATAATAAGGGTATTTTAGTCATTTCAAGCCTCTTTCTTCTTCTCCGGTAATGTGCGACTTTTTCCGGCGAGGGTATTCTTGCATAGCTCCAAACATTCTCAGTCCAACAAGGATTTGCCATAAACACAAACCTCAAATCATTCAAAATCCTTCACTGCAATACGGAGCCAATTTATGCTTATTTCAAGAAATGATTGAGAGTGGAATAAGGCCAGATGAGTACAGTTTATCCACAATATTGAATGCTTGTACAGGATTAGCAGATATTGGTCTAGGGAAGAAAATCCACGTTTATCTGTTAAAGCTCGGTTATGATTCAGACCCTTTCTCCTCTAATGCACT
Organism: Ipomoea batatas; assembly: GCA_002525835.2. Taxonomy (NCBI): domain Eukaryota; kingdom Viridiplantae; phylum Streptophyta; class Magnoliopsida; order Solanales; family Convolvulaceae; genus Ipomoea; species Ipomoea batatas. Next base: position 1,608,912 of record CM008335.1, on the reverse strand, counting down.
CGTAGACATGTATGCGAAATTGGGGGACTTGAAGGATGCCATTGCTGTTTTTCAGGGAATTATATTGCAGAACCCGACATTGTTTCGTGGAATGCTCTAATTGCTGGATGTGTTCTCCGCGAGTGTCATGACCATGCTTTGGATAATAATCTGAATAATGTTCGCCGGAAAAAGTCACACATCGCCGGAGAAGAAGAAAGAGGTGTAAAATGACTAAAATACCCTCATTATTTTAGGGTTTAGGACTTTCCGGCGACATTTGGCAGCCAATTTGGCCGGAGTGACCAAAATTGATAAAAATTGAATAGTCATGGTATGCAATTAACAGTTTTGAAAGTCGTGGACTGCAATTAATAGGACCCCTATAGTCAGTGGACCAAAATGACAATTTGCTCTATATTACCCTGAAAAGTGTAACCAAATAAATAGAGTATGATACTTATACCAGGAGGTCATTTACGCAATGCACATCATTAATACTTGCAGAATTCATTATCACTCACAAAAAATAATGGTGATATATCAACAGACTAGTCTATGTAGCATAGAGGCCCCTATGATAGAATTTGTCAATTATTAAGTTAAAGGCATGCCAAATTATTTGGCAAAAGTTAGTACTTTTTTGCAGAACAAAAATCGCACTTTATAATTGAAAATACTTTCTGTCCCAGGTCTCAACTAAAAATTTAAATTGACATAAGAATACATATTTATATATGTATATATATTATGGTTGACAATTGTGTAAAATGACAGTGTTAACCTTTTGAGCCCTGAAGCTGGCAAAAAAGGAGAATGGCAAATGATCAGAAAGACAAAGAAGATAGGTAAATTAACTTCATTGCTACTCAAGTTCAACCTGCTATACAGAAATGCCATTCATGTTTTCTTCCTTTACACAAACAAAATATGACTTCAGGAGATTAGAGTGAGTACAATGTTACATACTAAGATATCAACTGTACATTATCAACAACACCTAAAACCAGTTTCTTGTTACCTTCATCTTTCTCTCTTGGGTTAAAAAAAAAAACTGCCAACCATGAACAAAGCAAATGGAGATGCATCAGCACAGGTGAAAACTGCAGCGCGATGAGTCAGTTACATGTTGATTCTTCATTCTTCAATGCTCTCGAGGTAGAAGGAAAGTTTCCAAAGTACCCCACCGAGGTACTTAGCGCTTTACTGTTCCTGCAACAAGTTAGGAAACTGCTTTCCCCGCGTCCTCTTGATAATCCTGCTTCAGCACCTTCCCTGATTTAGTCTGTAGCACAACAAAAAACCACAACCAACTTCACTACAACCGAATTCTTGCTCTTAAGGAGATGATGAAACAAAAGCAACAAGGTCGATGCAAACACAGAATTCCACTTGAATGGGAGAACAAAATAGTTATATATGTAATGTGTATTAGTACATCAAATGTCAACTCCGCTACTCTGAATTACATAGTTGGAGAACTCGAAAAAGCACGATCATGCAAACTCTGCAGCCCAAATGAAGATAAGTGTTGGCTATGATGAACATTGGCAGAATATACTGATTAAAACCTTCACATTCCACTCAGTTTACTGATAAAATATTACCATCCATCAGTTTCACCATCAACAAGAGAGACTTAAACAGGGCAAACCCAACTAAATTGGCCAGGCTATTGACGTGGTAATCATAACGTCACAAGTTCGACTCTCAGAAGGGGACGCTTGGCCTTTTTTTTTTTTTTTTTACTTTGAGCCCGTCAGCTACGAATAACCTAGGTTAGTTTACCAAGGTACTTGTAATCCTTTACCAGTTAAGGTCAAAAGGTGGGTTTACCCGGTGCACACAATCAAGCAAATTTTCCTAATCATCAATAAAAGCAAGATAGACTAAAACAATGAATTACATGTAAAAACATAGTAAAAAGTTAAAAACTTTGTATGATAAGATAAAGATTTTGCAATGGGATTAACACTGCACATAAATTGGTGGCCATTATCATGGATATATCATCATTTCCAGCACGAAATCATGAAATTCTTTCAGGTTAGAGGAAATTAAGAATAAAAATGGATAGGTAGAGAGCTGTAATCGAACCTCGATTATCCGAAAAAGATCTTCGATTGATACGAGGTCTCCTGAAGGCCAGGAAGGCGCCTCGTCTTTATCTAGGAAGGTGCAAACACGCGGCGTCTCGAAAAAGGAGAGCGAGAATTGTTTGTTAACTACGCCGACATCGAAATAAATCAAACCGGAGCTAGGGATGTCGACCCGAATGGACTTGACGGGGAGCCAGAGGAAAAGCTCTTGGGCGGCGACGCCGGAGAGGTCGGAGATCTGGCCGTAGCTTAGGGTTCCGGACACGGTGACGTCATACCAGACCGGCGTCTCGAATTCGGCGGCGCAGGAATGGGAGAGGCGGAGCTCGAAGCGGCCGGAGACGTTGTCGAGGTAAAAGTCGAGAATGCCCTCCGGAAACAGCCCCATGGGAAGGGCGTAGGCGGAAAGGAGCTGGTAGACTGACGGCGCCGCCGCCGTCGAGGTTTCGTTGAGGTTCGCCGGAGGAAAAGATTGTGCTTTTACGAAGAAGAAGAAGAACATTATGGCGAGAATAAAAATTCTGGGGATTTTTATGGAGGAATTGAAATCATGTAACAATGAACCCATAATCATATCGTCTTTTGCCGGATTTCAAAGGATTGGAAAATGGGAATCGATTCGCGTTAGGGTTTTCAAAGTTTCTTCCTTTTTGCTTTGGGCATGGAGAAGATGATATGCTAACCGCCAAACAGTTATTTCATTTCTATTTCTTTCGTTTTCTCTGTCGGGTTCACATTTGACACGGGAAGGAAACACAATGTTCTTACCTTATTGCTTCAAACTACAAAATTGGAGAAATTGCACTTTTCGTTATTATTATAGGATAATTGTAAAATTCACAAAAAAAAAAAAAGGATAATTGTAAAAGTTCATCTCTAAGTGTTACACATATTTACTTTTTTATCTTAAATTATTATTAATGTTGTATATTTTTATTTTTAGATATTGTAAGTTCGAATTTCAGTAGAAACGTTATTGACTCTTTTTGCTTCAGTATATTGAAAAATTGGACTTTCAATTATAAACTTATCTCATCAAAATAGAACAACAACAACAACTACTCCAATTTGTGAAAGATAAATCTCATACTTATTCAGGGAGACATTCGTTATTTGACCATATCAAATCACCTATAGATATGGAAAGACATTGGGCCTTATATACTCCCAAGGCCCATATCAAACCCTATCTATAAGCCCAGTAGGCAATAGAACACATTGATACACTCATACAAGAAATAATGGGCCACTCTACAGCCCAACAACGCTCAAATCTCAGCGATTATTTGGGAAGAAATCTTCTCACCGTCGCCGGCGGCGAGCCGGGAGCGAACGGAGTAACAGTTATCCACGATAGCAGTGAGCGTGTACGGCGACGTGTCGGTGGCGAGCCACTGCTCGACGGTGAAGAGCTGCTGGCTGCAGGCCTGATGGACGCCGGTGACGGTGACCTCGACGTAGTTACAGTACCAGCCGTGATTCTTCCCGGATCCATCGGAGGTTAGGTTCATGGAACAGATCGGAGAGCTCAAGCAGGGGCCGCGGCCGCTGAAAATGTCGAGATTGCCCCTCTCAAAGTAGTCGTATCCCTCGCCCATAAGCCCGCCCCACGCCTCCAGGTCGTTGATCCGTACGCCGTAACCGTCGGCGTCGTAGAGAGTCAAGGTGATGATGGAGTCCGTTCCGGCCTTTAAAATCGATCCGGTTCGGACGTACGCCGTGTAAACGCAATCTGGATCCTACAATTCCCCAATCTATCACTGTTCTTCACGCTAAACGGAGATTAATCGACCGGAGAAGGAAGAGAAGGAACTTACCGATCCGGAGATGGAAGAGACGGCGAAGCAGAATAAGAAGACGAGGCCGAAGCAGAGCGGGTTGACCTTGCCTATTGCCATGGCGGATTTCCTTTGCTCTGTGTAGTGGTAGACTGGTAGGTATGATAATAACTGAGAAATGAGATATTTACATATGGTGATTTTAGTTGAATGAATGATTAGATAGTGTTATGGGAAAATAATAAATGCACTGTTGACAAGTGGCAATAACCGATTTTTTGGGTGAAAAAACAAAATCTAGCCTAGGCTCCAATACTCCAATCCATAGAGATGGTAAAGGAATTAACTCACATTCTGACCCGTACAAGAAGTCACCCTAATAAAATGGAAACTCCCACATTCTAGTTGCCTCATTGAATGTAATATTTGGGTTGTTAACCAACTGAAGTATTAGTAAAAGTTATCTATTTTTGTAATTTTACCAGGAGTATCTTAATAGTATAGTCTTTTTAGTTCGACTTGTTAGCTAAATCAAAATAAATTTATAAGCATTATTTTGCTAATCGTTTAAGTGCTTAGTTTGAATCGTACTAGAATCGTACTAGAGATGTCAATTGCATCCGTATCCGAAGTCGATAAAAATAGAAAAAAAGGGGCGGAGATGAAGAGAATTTTTACTTTTCCACCAAGGATGGCCGATGGGGGTGGGGATGGGGAGTACTCTCCCCACCCCATCCTAGAAAAATATATATACGTATATAAGTATATATTTAAACCCCACAACACACACATATATAAATCATACCAATGACTAAATAATTGAGGTATGAATTTGATCTGAACAAAAACACTAATATACATGCACTGGGAGTTTGTCAGCCCGTTGAAGAACATTGTGTGATTTACTTTTTCCATTCATCTTTAAGATAGAATCGATGTAGAGACATTTAAGTTTGGCATGTGACTTAATTTTAAAAAAAAATGTAATCTTAACTTATAAATTAGTGGAGGAGATAAATCACAAAATATACCTCTATCAAAATGTGAATTACTACTTGAAGGTTAATAATTGACATAGAAAATTTTATAAATTGATTGTAACAAAATATACTTCATATGTCGGCACATAGTGGCATAGTGGGAGACTGCACGTGAGATTGATCTAAGATGCACGTGAGTGCTCCTTCATGACAGGACCACGTTTTTCACAAACATGATAAAGAAACAAGGCAATGATTAATAGTGATAGAATGTGACGCAATTAATGATTATATCCATACGCAGTTCGGCCTTCTTTACTCCCCAGGCCCATATCTATAAGCCCATTACACCATCAATTCATACAGGGCAAGAAATCCCCTCAAAAACTCGCCGTCTTCTCACCGTCGACGGCGGTAAGCCGGGAGCGATCATAGTAACAGTTATCTACGATCGCGGTGAGGGAGTAGGGGGACGCGTCAGTGGCGAGCCACTGCTCGACGGTGAAGAGCTGCTGGTTGCAGGCCTGATGGACGCCGGTGACGGTGACCTCGACGTAGTTACAGTACCAGCCGTGGTGCGGTCCGGTTCCGTCGGAGGTGAGGTTCATGGAGCAGATCGGAGAACTCAAGCAGGGGCCGCGGCCGCTGAAAATGTCGAGATTACCCCTCTCAAAGTAATCGTAGCCCTCGCCCATAAGCCCGCCCCACGCCTCCAGGTTGTTGATCCGTACACCGTAACCGTCGGCATCGTAGAGAGTCAAACTGATAATCGAATCCGTTCCGCCCTTCCAAACGGTTCCGGTCCGGATGTACGCCGTGTACACACAATCTGCATCATCCTACAGATCTCCGATCTGTCACTGTTGCTTCGTAAACGGAGATTAATCAAATCGACCGGAAAAAGGAAGGAACTTACCGATCCGGATATGGAAGAGACGGCGGCGCAGAGTGAGAGGAAGATGCAGAAGCAGAGACGGTTGAGCTTGCACATTTCCATGGCGGATTTCGTCTCCTTTGTGTAGCGTGGCGGACTGGTAGGTATGATTAGAACTATGCGAATATGCGATAGATTAGATATTATGGGAAAATTATAAATGCAGCGTTGACAAGTGGCAACACCATATTCTTCTATGCCTTATTGGCCGGTAATTAATTAAGTGATAAATTTACGATGAAGACGTAATGTTACATTTTTAATGCTTTTGGTAAATAACGAGAGGCTAGGCCTCGGTTTAGTGGATCCTTCAAGTGGCATTTCCCTCGTGTATGCAAGAAGAAGATTACACTTACCATCACTCATTTTTGCTGCTACGATCAACAGTGCAGTTTCCTTTAAAACGCAACTACAGTTTTCCTTCGATATAACTACAGTTTAATTCAACATTATATACACTCAAATATGTGAACGGTTATTCAGTTTCATTTTATATATACTATAGTTTCATTACAACACAACTACAGTATCATTTTGATATAACTACAATTTCATTGGACAATATACATTCAAATCTGTGAAATGTTATTCAGTTTCATTTTATATAGATTGCAGTTTCTTTTCAACACAAATACAATTTCCTTTCGATATAACTACAGTTTCATTTGATAATATAAAAACAAATGTGAGACAATATCATTTGAGATAAACTGTAATTTCACTTACGAAATTCCATTAAGATGTGACAACATCGTTTCTTGGACTATGGTTCACGATATAAATACTGGGTCAAGAACAACTGGGCGCTTATATGCATTACGAATGTATTGTTTCAATATTTGGGCCTTCCAGTCAAGGCCCATTTCCAATGCTCCATCTTTTAGGTTGGACATCCATATCGCAAGATAAATAATTGTTACAAATAAATTTTTTAAATTAAAAATGAACATATATATTAGTAATCTAACTTGCAAATTTGCAATGTACGGTAGTGTAATGATTGTTTTAAATTGATAATTTCATTCACACGAGAGTTCTCACTAATGGGCCGATGGCCACTAACCGCACATTTAATATGCCTTTCGCAATTTCTGTACTTGTAATTATCATATTATGTATCAATAATTATAAAGTTATTTGTTTACATGTACATAAATTGTTAACGGTAAATACATAATATATTAATTGAAGATACATAATTTTTGTATCAGGGTTTACAATACAATATGAACCTTGGTCATGCAGTATAAAACACTTGGTTATTATCCCCCAAAGAATTATATTATATAGCTGTCAATTCAAAAGTCAAGCTTATGGTAGATTTTGCAATAAGTCTCAACACAAAATAATTTTCCTTAACAAACGACAAGGTAACAACCTCTAACACCGGATTGTGTGAGGTCCAACCCCGACCACATGGAAATATAATTGCTCACACCTACTAATTCTGCCACTACACCCACAAAATTATAAAGAACACAAACATGGAAAAAACAAGAAAAGAAATGGATCCACATTAATTATCATTTTCATTCACAAACGACAATGCCAAAACACTCAGATCATTCAAACGTACGTGTCGAATGGGCGTGGTTTTGAGATGATCTATCCGACCAACCACTCAGAAGTCCTTCTCATTTTGTTCCCCAGAGTATTTGCATCTTGCTCTACATGTTCTTCCATGTGAGTTCAAACTTTTTTTGTGTGTATTTACATATAGAAAGATTTCAAAAGTTTGATATTTCATATTTACATGTCAAAGAAAGGAAATATGATCGAAACACTCAGACGTAACTCAATTGGTATGGTTCTCGAGTAACAGATTGCATCAAAGGACGCATAATTAAATCATGGCAGTTATAGTGTGAAAGTTTCATCCACTTAGGGGTGACTCCTCCCACTTAATAGGCTACTAAGTGAGAGTGATTTAACCGATTTACAATTCTTGTAGAGTTAAGATGTGAGCTTCGAGACAATAAATTTTACTTTTTAGACACACAAGAAAGGAAATAAGAATCAATTTTAGAAGAAATAATTTTTTTCACCTATATGATATGGTCAAAATAGTAATGAATTGAACTTAACCTCCTTTTGTTTTGTTTTAAAAAAAATAATAAAAATCATTCAACTAAAACTATTATATTTTTGTTAAAGATCATAATATGTCTCACGTCTTACATGTGTTTTTTGTATTCACTTGTAGATGGACAATATTTTTCACTTTTGTAATAATGAGATTTTTTTGGTCACTTTAGTATTTTAACAGTCTTTTAACTATTCTTTTCTCTGAAAAATTATTTGTGACAACTAGTGAGAACGGACACGCATTTGATTCGGCCATTGCAATTATTGAGGGAGTTGATTTGATATATTGGCATGGTTGAATTAAGTGACAAAATAGTGTACTTTCTCAAGTTCTTTCTTGAGTTATTCACTACATACATCTCATCAATAATTGAAGTTAGGAATAAACCAATAAAAAAGAAAATTAATAGGCAGCAATTATAGGTGAGTATATATCAAGTGGAGTCCATCTCTCCACGTTCGAAGGAACCGAGGTTGGCAATTAATTAACCTTAATTATATTAGCAGCAGCTTACATTGTATTGGTGGCACGTTGTTGTTCTCATTCGCCAACCCATGTGGTTTTCTTCAACCAAAGACGAAACACAATCCTTTGTAAGTGGGATTCCAACTCCTCTTTCCAACCATGGATTCCCTACATCCTTGTGGTGTGTTTCCCTTTCCCACACCTAACCAAAACTAAAGTTTGACAAATCATGCTACCTTATTAGCTTTTTTGTTTTCTTCCTCAATTCATATTAAAAACCAAACTAAAGTTGACTAATTAGGAACAACTTGGTTTGAGATTCTTCAAATCTAAGTACCCCAATGGAACAAGTTGTAATCTCTCTTCACCCTTCTTTAGTTTGTGGATAGTTTTCAATAGCGATGGAAAGATATGTAGATAGATCCATTTAGATGTAAGAATATTGATAACGAATCGATTTGATTATAATGGTTTGAACGAATCAAAAGCAGTTACGGTTGAAATTGTTGGTGAGAGATCTAAAAAGCGAGTTGAGATCCACATATTGTTAATACAAGATAGCTTGCTATACCTAGGATGGGCCATGGGTCACGAGCCCTGCCTTGCCTATATAGTCGAATAGTTTTCCAGTATCGCTTACGAAACGCGCTAAGCCAAAGCTCAAAACTCCGACCAGTTGCTAAGAGGAGGATTCGACCGGTTAGGCTAGGGTGTCATCGATCAGCTACGGTTTTAAACCCCATTCATCATATAACTTTTGATAAATAGTAGACGTTTGATTTTGATAATTAGTTATGCTGCACATCTAGCTTTGTTGTCAAGGTTGGCAGGTGTTGGAGCTTATTCTTTTGACGATCTTGACGTACAGAAATTAAAATTATTGAGTTGGGTTTGATTTAATTTCTAACTAGAATTTGACCCTAAGGTCAAAGGTTACAATTCAAAGTCTTTATTTAATAGAATTTGACATGGATTCGCCAAGGCATTGCGTAATGTTAAAAAAAAAAAGAAGAGAGAGAGAGACTTCAACCAGTAACTAGTATAGACTTCTTCTATACTCTTTGAGAAATCAGAGAAAAATCTTGATCTAAATTATTATTATTATTATTATTATTATTATTATTATTATGTTGCTTTCATTAAGACATAATTGTCACAATCGAGTCAAATTCAAAGAGAAAAGAATATAATTTTCGTACATTTGTTAGTTGTTACGTGTATTTTTCTGTTGCAATAACATGCTTACAGCTAGGATGTTGATTAAACTAATTGTCTAGATCCATGTAATTAATTACATACTATATTAATAATTTCATGAAAAGAATCAACAACAATTTTATATTGATGGTGGTTATGTCTTGTGGGAATGTCAGTCAAGTACTAATGCAATTAATATATGTTTGTTGCTTTCTTACCCACAAAGTTAGATTAGTGGCTTAACAGTTCTATGATATGTATTCTCTATTTCTACTATCTTACTTTTATTTCTTGATATGACAATTAATTATTAGTTATTTTCATTCTGTGGATCTTAATAGAAATGTTAACATTAAAATTTTGTGAGAGAGTGAAAATTAAGAGTAGAATTTGAGAGTATGAATAATATTTTTTTAATGGTTTAAGGGTGTATTGGTTGTATATTAACCAATTAAATAACCCTATGAAGAAATGTTTCCTAAGTACTAAAAACATTATATAATTCGTGTTTTGTTGTCTGACAACAAGGATGCCTGTAGATCTGCAGCATACAATAGAGGAGGCAAAGTATTCTTGAAAACACAAATACAAATCTTAGCTAATTAGCCGCAAGTAATTATTTAATTAATTTGATTTTTTAAAAATATAAATTGAGTTTAAATTTAGATCTTGTTAATAACGTATTGGATATTAGAAAGAGTATATTTCATATGAGATTATACAAAAGAGTTAATTTTGTTTTATGTCTA